>LOEQ01000674.1:20341-30913 GCA_001685075.1 Bramus lutescens | reverse complement strand
AGAGAGAGAGAGAGAGAGAGAGATTGGGGATTGAAACCAAGGTCTCACATAGGCAAACACTAAGCAGTCACTCTGCCCATGAACTAAATCCAGAGCTCAGAAATTTCATTTTAACTGTCTTGCATTGCTCTGCACTTAATAGTATCCTAGTCTGACCCTAGCTTAGTGTCATGGCTGCTGAAACTGCAACAGAGCCTGTTTCTGCTTTCAGTGCATATTTCCTGATATAATTTAAGACAGAAAAGATGTTTTAATTAGACAATGGTTTAGAATCCTAGGCTTGGTTGTGTCTAAGCGCGCGTCACTTGGAAAGAGAGGCAAGTAAATCAGGCATGCGTGTTCTTTCAGTAAAACTATTTGCATTCTCTTATTCTTCAGAAGAAAAAAAAAAGATTGTCTTCTGAAGTAACTTAGCAAGTTGACAGACATCACAAACGATTCATTTTCTTCATCTCCAGAAATTATGAAAAGCCCTGGAATTATGTCAACATTCCTCAGCTTCTGGGAACGCGAACACTTGAGGACTCGAATAGTCTTCCCAGCTATGTTAATTAAGAGAAGGGCAGGAGGGAAAGAGGCTGGAGGGAGTTGACAGAGCATCTTGCTAAGTAACTGGGAGATGCCATTAAGAACGTGTGAGCTGACTGTTAGGAAGCTGGCACACTGGTGCCAGTAACTTCCTGTTGGTTCTGTGGCACATGTCGTATGACTAGTCCTCTGTGCCAGCCGGTCAGTGGCATAACTAGGGAGCAGGACTGTTCCCAGGAGAACTTCCAGGAATTCTTTCCATTTAGTCACTCGTGAGAGACGGTCAGAAAGCATCAGGAGTCATGGCGATGGCTTTAAGAGTAGGAGTAACAAACAAGAGCTCCTTGGGGACTGAAAGAGTGGGCATGTAGAAGGATAGCTATTGCTTAACATCTTGGCCATTAGCCTTCACCTCCTTCTCAGTTTCCCTTTGCCTACGATAAGGTCCCAGCTCAGCCACCATACTGTATTATTTATCCAAATCTTAGAATTGGGTGCTGATTAACTATCCAGCCCAGTCTCGTGTTTTTATAAAGAAGAATTAGGAAATGAACGTTATAGATAGTGATGCTCTCGTGACACCATAGTTGGTATATCCACTAGACATCTGAAGAAAAGTTAGACTTATACCAACAGGGTTCCTCATTTATTTTTTAGCATTTTGTTGACTTGACATTTTCAGGAATTTGGGGTTCTTTTCTAATGGTGGTTGTTGATTGTTTGAAAGAGAAGATGGGCATTTATTGCATCTTAAATACAAAGTGGGCATTATAAATCATTCATTAATTAGAAATGGATATAACAATGACTGAAACTACACAACTGTGAAAAACTTACTCCTTCAGAATGCTATTTGGAGGGTTAAGTTTAATACTATTACAGTTACATTGATTTTCTGTATTGAATTTTTATTAATAAAAAAAATCCACACACATACTGAAATTCTGGGTTTAAGTGAAATTCTAAACAGAGATCCTGTCAAGGCATGCCAGCGAAAGGAATTATTTTTAAATTAGAAACACTTATTTGTTTTATTTATGTGTAGGTTGTATAGGCATCTTTCTGCGTGTGCCACATGCCTGTTAATGGCTGGCGGGGACCAGAAGAGGACATTGGATTCCCTGGAATAGTATTTACAAATGGTTGCGGGCCACTATGTGTGTGTCAGGAACCCAGCCCAAGTCCTCTGTAATGGCAGCAAGTGCTCTTCACATTGAGTCATCTCTCTGTCCCCAGTGAAAGTAAATCTTAATTTAAGATAATAGGATATTCTTTTAGAACAAGGAAAGACTTGGAAAAATCTTATAACATCTCATCGTTTATAGCCAAAGTAGCAGAAACCCAGAGGGAGCAATCGACTCATTCATGGTCAGACAGACACATGGAAGAGATACATGCAGAAGGGTACATCTGTGGTCACCTGACCTAGTCTACATTGTTTCCTTTACACCCACAGCCTATGCATGCTGTGTTTCCTGCCTCTGTGGCTGGGCTTCCTTCTCTGGTCACTATATCCCACCTTAAATCCTGGTATTACTTAATGATGCATGTTCCTTATGCTCTAGGCACAGATAATTTCTAGTAACATATAGCCTTAGCCTTCTCTACAAGCAGATATAAAATTTCTCATTAGTTTCCTGTCACATATGTACTTACATATGTTCAAATATGTTAATGTGCACAATCTTCACAATGTATGTATTTGTGCCCTAGTAGTTTGGAGAGAAACATATTTGTATATTACGTATACAATATAATTATACATATAACATATATGTATGCAGTATATAAAATATATGTGTATACAATATAATTATACATATAGAAATACACATGATAATATATAAAATAATAATATATAATAATACATATATAATAATACATAATAAATATCTCGTTAAATCAAATTTCATTGGCTTACACATACTATTTTTAAAATTTAATTTCACTTGTTTTACTCTTATTGAAGAGGAAATAAAGTGAGGTGTAGCATACTGCAAGAGTCTTATTAGAGCTCACTAGGGAAAAGCACCTGTAAGCAAGTGAGGGCAGAAGAAAGACATGAGCTGTGTTAGGAAGTTGGATATGGTTTCAGGGTTGACTACTTTATATTGGATAACCAATTAGGAGACTCATCACCAGGAGGAGGCTAATTTTTCATCTATCAGTCATGGTTGCTTGCAATTCTTTTTCCAGGGATCAGACCCAGTGGTTCCTCCCTTCCACAACAACATATCTATTGATATTGCCATTATTCAGGTCTTGTTTAGGGAGCCATATTACTCAGGTATCATGGGTGTAGTTTCCCTGTCATTTCTTGAAAACACAATCCTATCTAAGCCTTCCTGTGCTCTTCAAGTCTCTATCCCTACCATTTACTCAACCTTCTAAGATGAAATCGCTCCTCATCTTTGCTAGGAGAGTGTTCATCTTACTCTAGTGTACTTTTTCTTCTTCTTAAGAGTGCAACCCATTTGAAAGGTGATGTGTTATATCTTGCCATGTCTATCACCTGTTGGGTGCTGTGCTCTTTAAATCACTCAGTATCTGTTTTTAAATTTAAAAAACCCATGCTACTTTTATCAAAAAAATGAAAAAATCTGCTTCATTCCATAATCCTACATCCTTTCAGCTGTATTTTTTTTTTGCTATGCCAATTCGACTCTCACATTTATAACTTAGAGATTCAAATTGATATGTGCAGGTACGTTGCCTTTTAAAGCATCTTATAACTAGTTGATAATTTTGGGGTCTTATTGACATAGGCATTAGTCAATAATTTCTGTTATATACTGAAACCGCCCTGACGTATTTTTCAATACACATATGTATATACACAGTTTTTAAGCCCCATGTATAAGTGAGCGAAGTTGATTTTAGGTGTACTGATTTGAGTCTTCTGATTTCACACAGAGCCCCCTCCAATCATCCAAGTGCCTAATAATGTTACAGTCACTCCTGGAGAAAGGGCAGTTTTGGCATGTCTTGTCATCAGTGCTGTGGACTACAATCTAACATGGCAGAGGAGTGGCAGAGATGTCCGACTAGCAGACTCAGCAAGAATTAGGACCTTGGCCAACCTCTCACTGGAGCTGAGGAGTGTGAAAGTTGGCGATGCTGGAGAGTACCGTTGTATGGCTTCCAATGAAGGTGGATCAGCAGCAGCTTCAGTTTTCCTCATAGTGCAAGGTACTATGCTTCTAGCAACTTCTACTCGGTGGTGTCCTTCTATCTTCGTTTTTCATTCTCTCTCTTTATAAGATGCCATGTAAGAGTTACAGTTTCTACCCAAACAGTTATCTTTGGATGAAAGAATGCTTGGGATGTTCAGACGTTTAAAAGTGACTAAACTAGAAACTAAAATATCTCTAAAAGAAATAGGTAGCATTACTGAAATCGTAACTGGACCTGCTAGTAGCAGATGTCCATTTTAAGAGCCTATATAAATTGTCCCTGTATGTTTTGATGTTTTCAAGGTCTCTAGTCTACTGTGTGGATGTCAGACAAGATCAGGTGTTCTTAGGGTGGTACGGTCTGCTGAGCAGAGGCTTTCCAATTTCCTACAATCCCATTTACTTGTTGATTCTTGGTATTCATTTCTACACTGTTGGGGTTTTTTCCAAAAAGTTCATATTTATGATTATATTTTGAAATATTTTCTCCTAGAATTTTTAAATCTTTATCTTTTTACATTATAGTCATGAATCCATTTTTAATTTTTTTGTGAAGTATAGGAAATATACTTTAATTCTTTTGCAAGTGGACATCCAGTTTCCCACGCATATTTGTTGGCTGCCTTTTTCACAGTGTATGATTTTCACACTCTTGTCAATGATTCAATAATAACTATAGCTATGAGTATTCTTTTCTGGGTTCTCCATTCTATTCCATTGTCTGTGAGGATCATGCTGCTTTCTTAATCTGGCTCTATAGTGTAGTTTGAGATCAAATATTGTGAAGCTTCCAGTGTTGCTCTGAGTAACATCACGCTGTTTGTGGTCTTTTGTGTTTCTGTATTTAAGATTGTTTTTTCTAGTGTTGCGAAGAACATTATTGAAATTTGATTTGACTGAAATTACATTGAATCTATAGATTACTTCCAGAAATACAATCATGTTCAGAGTATCGAGAGAGAGTCTTCTAAGATCGTTAATGAGTAGAAAAAGCACCCCCACGACTGAACTCAGTATATGGGGACCAGTCTTTATGCTCTCAAAACCTGCTTAGCATCAGTCAACTGCGGGAGAGATGATGCTGTGGGCAACCAGCAGTCTCCCAGAGCCTCAGAGTTTTTGGAGTCTCTGTGAGTGAAGGTGAGAAGTGGCTTCAGAGATCAGGCTGTCTGTTGTCCTCTGTCCCAGAGCTCTCACACCCTGGTTATCCCTAGTTGTTCAGGTCTGCACTCAGATGAGATGAACGTCCCTTGTATACACTTCCCTGCTGGCGAGCCTTCACACTCTCTGTAACTGGTTCCTAGGGCTGTTTCTCACCTTGGGTTTATAGCCACTGAATTAAAGCAACTTGATTTATGACTGTTCCCTGTTCCCAGGCCCACAGAATAGCTTGATTTAAAACAAAAGTGGACCGTTGCCCCTTAAGCTCTCTAGTCTCAATTGATCTATCTCCCTTGAGAAACCACCATTTCCACAAGACCCACCACTAATTTTTGAGGCTCGTGAGTTGTAGATTTCCATTATGAGTAGAACTATGCTGTGTGAGTTTTCCTGGGAAAGCCTGAACAAATGTCTCTTTATCTTCGATGTGGCACTGCTGAGGGAGCTTCTGCTCTCCTTATGGACCACATGGGCACCACGTGTCTAGACCGGTTTTCAACCTGACTTCTTGATGCTTTGCTCCTCTGTTTCCCTGTATTTCCTGGCCGTCTTGTTGTTTCTGTGGATTTTAAAGCTGGGTATTTCTTTCTCTGTGGAAGGCAGAATTCTTTCTTTTCTTGACATATCATTACATGGAAGCATCTTCTAAGTTGGCTGTCTTACCAAAAAGTCTACTAGTCTATATCTTTGTGTGAATGAACATCCATGAGTCACACATGTGTGCGAGTCTATGTGCGCATGCATTTGTGCATGCATATGTAGGTCAGGCAACCTTGGGTTTCATTCCTTATGTACCTCCCACCACTTATTAGTTGTTATTTATTTGAATCAGGGTCTCTCATTGGCCTGGAACTCATTATGTGTGGTAGGTTGGCTGCTCAGTGAGCCCCAGGTACCCTCTTTTCTCCATCTGCTGGCATTATAGCTCAGCTCTCCAGACTTATGAAACACACACTGTATTGACTGAGATATTTCCCAGACCTCTACTAATATATTTTAAATACAGCTTATTATAATTTTAATATTTATGAATTTTGTTGCAATTTACTCAGATGTAGTTTTAATCTTTTTTTATTGCACACACATACATACACTCATAAGGGCAGTCATTGAAAGAAAAGTCTGCCTAGACTAAGTGTTCAGCTCACTGAAAATGGGTGTATCAGTGATTCAGTTTAATAATTTCTCTTTGTTGTTGTTGTGGAGAGCCATCATATGAAGACCCAAAACTGCTCCAGAATTTCTCTCTGAGTAGGATAGTTGGCATCTGAGTGTCTACAGACTCACTGAAAGTCTTTAAGTAATGAGCAAATTACTCTTGATAATTTTTCACCAGTAAGTTGAAAGAGGTGATTGCTGCCTGCATAGAATATTAAATCCTAGATGTAGGAGACTGACTGCATCAGAATCGGGTTTGGTTATTTGGTTATGTATTACAAACAACGTTATAATGTACCTGAAGTAAAGCCTTTGGATAGCTTTCTAGAAAGCTTATGTCAGAGAGCTGTCTTTTTAAGACTTACAGTATTATTAAAGACAGATAACTTCAGTGAGATTATGAAAGGTGCTCTATGTCTGACTATTATTTTCTCTGTGGTTATTGAGGTATCCTCTACAATTGGAAGGTGTATCTATTTTTAGTGAATCTGGAAATGCCTCTAGGGAGACGCTGCTTTTGTAAAAGGTTCAGTGGATTTCTACACAGTGATGACCCAGAAGATAATCTGAATCCATTCACTCAGCACTTGGGTTACAAGAGCTCCAGAGTTGTCCCAACACATTGATGGTTTCAGATAAAGTAAATGTTAACAGGCTTCTGGAATTTAATATTACTTCTGTATTTGAAATCCCTAAATCCCTAGTAGTAGGATTGTAAAATAAAATCAAAACACTTGTCGAGAACAAAATTAAGAAAACAACATCATTTACAAGAGCTACAAAAATATTTAGAAATATATTTAATAAAAAATTGAAAGGTCTTTGCAATGAAAATGAGAAAACATTGATAAAAGAAATTATGGAACACTCAAAAAAAAGGAAAGATGCCCCATGTTCATGAATTACTGAAATTAGTACTATGCACATGACAATGTTATTCAATGCAATTCTCATCAAAGTACCAATTACTTCCTTCTTATAAATAGAATAAGAAATCTTAATTTCATATGTAACCACAAAAGGTCCAGAATAGCCAACGATTTTCATCTGAAAAACAAAAATCCAAACAAAGGCTGGAATTAATACAGTATTTGACTGCAAAACATACTACAGAGCTTTAGTTACTAAAATAGTGAGCTATGGCATAAAAATAGATGCAAATACTAATGGAGTAAGAACCAAGAAATGTAACCATTTTCAATCTGCCAGCAGGTTTTTAACAACTGGAACACCCAGTTGAAAGAAACAGTCTCTTCAGTAATTTGTTCTGGCAACATTGTGCAAGTGCAGAATGACAATAATTTCCTTCATTTCAGCATGGACACAAACCAACTCAAAATCATCCAAAGATTTAAAATTTAAAACTATGTATGAATTATTGCAAAAAGAGAACTATTTCAAGACATTGGAATAGGCAATTTTGTAGAAAGGACCACAAAGACATAGATAGCAAAGGTAAAAATGGACAAATGTGATGACATCAATCTAAGAAACTTGTAAAATAAAGGAAGTTCAGAGATACCCTACAGAATAGTCTTTTGTTTGTTTGTTTTGTTTTTTTCGAGGCGGAGTTTCTCTGTAGCTTTGGAGCCTGTCCTGGAACTAGCTCTTGTAGACCAGGCTGGCCTCGATCAGACAGAGATTTGCCTGCCTCTGCCTCCTGAGTGCTGGCTACAGAATATTCTTAAACAACTCACATGACAAGGGACTGCTGTCTAGAATATAAAAGAAACTCAAAAATATTGATACTAAAACTGAATAGCAAGCAAAGCACCCTATCAAACCAAAACCAGAAACAACTACTACACTTCCAAAACAGTCAATGAAAGATGTTAAAAAGAAAATAGGTATTTCTCAGAAGAATGAACTCAAAGATCTCCAAGGGCATAAAGAAATACTCAGCTTCATTAATCCTCAGGAGGTGCAAATCAAAACTGCGGTGACACATCATCTCATTGCAGTTAGAACAGCTATCATCAAATAGATTAAAATTCACAAATTTTGTGAGGTTAAGTGTTGTTTTAATTTCAGCACAATGGCTGTGCTTTAATCTAATGCTATTTCAGCCAGCAGTTGTGACTCTGCAATTACCAGCCTGCTTCTCTAGCAGCGACCTTGCCCCTTGGACCACAGCCTGGCGGGGATTCTGTCCCCACAGTTCCTGGCCCTATTGCTGCCACTAGAGGTAGCTTTAGCTAAAACTCTATCATTCTATTTATAAATAAGACTCGAAATTCAAAGGTTGGGGTGAAAACCTGCAAGCTCAAAGAGGCTGAATTACAACTAGCTAACCCCCCTCTCCTTGCTGGTATCTGAAAGACCTGTGTTTCTGCTCCAGCAAACCAGGAAAAAAACCTGTGCTGCTCTAAATCCCTCCCTACTATTTCCTGTGTCTTTCTCTTTCAAATGTCCTCTGCAGCTTTAAGGTTATAGTCTGTCAACTAGTTGCTAACTCGGCTTCTTAACCCGTGGTTAATTTTATTTAATCAATGCATATTTAGATGCGAGGTTCACAGTGTGATCGAATCTCCCCCAACAGATGAAGGAAAAAGAGCTCTCTCACAGACTGTTGGTAGGGATGCAAACTAGTATAGCCTTTATGAAAAACAATATTGAGAGTCCTCCAAAAATTGACAGTAGAATGCTGTAAGACCCAGTAATTCCATTAGTGAATATAAATTCCGCAGAAATAAAATCATTATTCCATAAAGATGCTTCCATGTTTACTGCACAATTATTCACAATATCTAAAGTATGGAATCAACCCACATGTCCTTCAGGTGATGAATGGATAAGGAGCTTGTGTCATATAGATACACAATAGACCATTATTCAATCATCAAAAGAGGGAAACGGATTATTTATAGCAACCCGGTAGACCTGGAAATACTATGTTAACTAAAGTGAGACAAATGAAAGGAATACTCCCACTTATATATGGAGCCATGTCAGTCTCATGGATTAACTGAATTCAACAGTGCTCATTAGAAACTGGGAAGGGGAGCATGTGTGAGAGCAGAGAGGGTTGAAATGAAGTTTAATAAAGGCTACCAAAGCACAGTAAGCCTGGAAGAATTACTTCTAGCTTTTCTTAAGTATAATATCTGTCCATTAAGATAATTTATGGTAGATTTCAAAATGATTATAAGTGTATGAAACTCCACTTATATAAAATGATTAATGTTTGAAGAGACAAAAATGCTTCTTCTTATCCTGATTTGGTTATTATATATGATATATAAGCATTAAATTGCCATAATGTACCTAAAAGAGATAAATAAATATCATGTTCCAATTAAAAGCAGAAGATGACCTGACTAATTGTCATGGCATATACCCATATACTCAGGAAGCAGAGGTAAGTGGCTCTCTGTGAGTCTGAGGCCATTCTGATTTACACAGTAAGTTTTGAGACAGACAAGGCTATATATACAGAGAGAGACCCTGTTTCAAAAAACAAACAAAAAAAGAAGATGAAAAGATGCAAAAATATAGCAGAAAATCTGACCTAGAAGCACTAATACTACATAAAAATAAATTTAGGGATATAGTGGATAAAACTAAAAAAAAAATTAGAGCACTGAGATAAATACCTAATATTTTAATAGCAAGACTTTAAAATGGAAGTCCCAACTAAGATTTATATCTGTTAAAGAGACATGGTCAACTAAAACCAAAGAAATTATTAAAAGAGTCCAGGGGTGGGGTGGTTTGGGACTGTTCATATAGTGAAGGCTTCATTGAGATACATCCTGACTGAAATCTGTCCCTGGTGATAATCAAAACCTTCACACACAGGCAGACTATGTCAATACATTGTAACCAGATGGCTCAGAAACATACTGACACCAGACTCAACAAATACATTACAGGCTAAAGATAATCGCAGTATCTTCTTGCAGTGTCCCTTAAGGTCAGAATACTTGCCCTAAGTTTAGGAGGAATTACTTTTTATCTTGATGGGAAGTAGAAAGCAAACAAGATTAGACACTACATTCCAGGTCCCCTAGCAGGCTACATAGTCAGATTCATATGTCCCAGTGGGGACATTGATTCTTGGTTTTCTTCTTGGCCACATCATGGGATACAGAATTCAGTGATATCAGAAACCAATGTCCCAGTGACCCTTCATCATCAATCTGAATGTTGGCTGGCTGAATTTCTTTGCCTTTCTTGCTTTCTACTTGTTGTAAAATCTCCTTCTGATCTTTAAAAACAAAACATGCACTTGTAATGAATTTCTTTAAAGTTAGCCCATGATGTTTTCTGCTGTCAGAAACTAAGAATTGCAACTGGCCCAATAATGGGAAAGATACATGTACTTTGGGAAGGAAAGATTTAATCCAAGAATTTATCATCTGGTTAATTTGTCTGTTTTATAAAAGAGAAATGTTCAAGAGTTGAGGGGGAAATAAAACCAAACCCTATTGTCTTCTTAAAATAATTTACTGAGGTGGAGTTGGGTGATGGTGGTGCACACCTTTAATCCCAGCACTGGGGAGCCAGAGGCAGGCGGATCTCTGTGAGTTCGAGGCCAGCCTGGTCTACAAGA
>LOEQ01000674.1:0-11140 GCA_001685075.1 Bramus lutescens | reverse complement strand
AGGGCCACATGCAGCCATGTGGCAACCAGAGGGCCAAGCACAGCCTTTAGCTCTCCTGCATGCTATTTCTATAGGACCATTCTGTGGATTAGCATGTTTTCTATAATGTTATAAAAGGGCAGGCGGATATCTGTCATTGATTAGTCCATGTTACCAGAGACAATACTGCAATAAAAAAAATATTTTCCCAAGATGACTGATGAAGTAAATTTCTGATGGCCAGAATTGCTTCAGTGAGTATGAAATTTACATGAACATGAACATGCTCACCACATCATCATCACTTCTTTAACACGTCCTATGTTACATAGGTAGTAGTATGGTTTTTTTTTATGTCAGTAAAGCAGATAAATGATTTTAGGTTTTTACTTAAACCTATAATAAATTTTAAGTATCGAGAGACAATCCTAAATTTCATGAGCAGTAATAACCTTTACTTATAAATAGCTGGATAATCTAAATAGAATTTGAGTATACATGTACAGGTGTATTTAAAATTCTCTATTGTTATTTTGTCCTGCTTTGCCTAATAATAGAAGATTAATAATTAAAGCAACGATTGCCTAGCATCTACTAGCTGCCAAGAATTGCTCTGCTTTATTTACATAAAATAGTTGACCCACCATAACCTTCTGAAGTAGGTAATGTTGTTATTTCTATTAAAGTATAGACAACATGGAATCAGCAAGACCCGGATTTATTCTAGCTCTATCTTTTAAAGACTTTGGACAAATTAAGCTATTCTGAGCTTTAATTTTTCACCTGTAGAGTGAGACTTGCATTCAGTACTTTGCACACAATACACACAAAACTGAGCCTACCCTTCCTACTTCAGTAAATTGACTAGAAAGAAAGGCAACCTTTAATTTTACAAACCAATGCATTTCTATTTGTGAGATATTTGATAGAATAAAGTGTTTGAAACATAGTAGGTTCTCAATAAATGAATGTTGAGTGAAAATAATGAAAAGATACAGAAAATTTGCCAAAATACTCTAAATATGCCCATGCTCGCTAAATGTTGTGAATGCTTGCTTAGGTTGAAGCACTAGAATTGGCCGCTTAATTTGTCATTGGTGAGTAAATCTCCTCCAAGATGAATCTCCTTAGGTGTGGTTTCTGAAATTTTCCCCACCAGTGGCTCAGAAACAGCCAACCACTTGCAGCAGTTGGAATGCACACCTCCTAGTGCAAGAAAGACCCTCATAGTGTCCAAGGGGTGATGAGATTTGATTTTAGGTTGCTAAAACATTTATAACCAATTTCATTCGCTCTAAAGTCACCCAAGACTTTACGAACTATTTGTTTGTGTCAAATGTGTATACATTGATTTTGGATCACTGATGAGAAACTATTTTTAATATGTATACTTTAGTTCATTATCACTTATAAATAAAACATCAGTGTTTCCTTATCCCACCACATCCTGTTCCCATTGCGTTGGCTAACAGTGTGCTGCTGTGGAAGATGGCAGTACTGATGGGTGCCATGGTGGTAGGAAAGCTGGACGAGGACTGTGAAATGAGAAAGAAAACCTCAAATAAAAACCACTTAGCCCCAGGGCCTAAGACTGGACTTTAGCTTCTGAATCCAACTTTGATATATTTTCCCTATGAAAGTGTGACTGTCTTTCTCAACAAGAAGTTGTTGATTGGATTTGTTTGTGGGTTTAAGAGGTCATGGCACTGAAGAGTTAAATTACGATTCTTCTGTCATATTCTAGCCCTATTTCCAATACTTTACTAAAATGGGAATTATTCCCCTGTGGGTTAAAAAATTAAGAATTAAAGCCATTATAGCGAGAGGTATTATGTCTTTATTGACCTTATCAAAGACTGACTCATTTTCACCATCATTCTTGGTGGACAGCCAGGTTTGCCTCCCTGTGTTTGCTCCTGCCTTTTCTGATTTTCCTATCATCAGCAGGGATAGTCTTCACAGGGCAATGGTAAATTTCTCACCTCTTGTGGGATGAAGTCATTCCATATCTATGTTCCATGCAGATTTATTTCATGACCCCGGGCAGCACCCTACATCCAGACTTTATTTGCTCAATAACCTCTTCGCTCTCTGTATCCTGGTTTGAGTAACTGACATTTATTTTTACTTTGATATCTGAACCACAGAGCCTACCAGTGGGATTCTTGCTGGGACACATGCCAGGCCAATTCTGGCAGTTTCATTGTAAGGCACCGAGTTTAGACAAAAGTCTTGAGAGCTGTCTGAAACTCTGCAGCAGTCCTAGGCTAACAGGAGCTAGCCACGAGCAACATCCTAGTTTAGAATGGTGGGACTGAATAAATGTGAGTGGCCAAGAACTTGAAAAATGGGACAAATGGCTCCTCTTTCTCTTCATCCCCTGAAGATTGTCAGTGACACCCCTGTACGATGTGTGGTCCCCCAGCCTTTCAGAACTGATGGAGTCCAGATGGAATTGCAATGTGAACTCACTGGCTCTGGCCAGTCTGCCCTTGACCCCATGCATTTCTTTAGCTCTATGTTCACTGAGAAGAATCTGGAATAATGAGGCTATCAACCAAGTACACAGACCGGAAAGGGCCTTTAAACATTGACTTCAAAGACTAGATCATAATTTGAGAACTGCAATGTAAACATGAACAAAGAGAGGGAGAGAGAGAGAGAGAGAGAGAGAGAGAGAGGGTGCTTTTAAGCTGTTAGCAATTAAGCACTAATTAGGCTCTTCATTGCTACAGCAGCTTCCCTGCTACCTTCTTTGAGTGTGAATAGTGTTTCCAGAGACTCATTTCTCTTAGTGAAAGGCACAATTTGCACACTAACCTGCAGTAGAGTGATACACCATAAGCTTATCCAGGTCTAGGTTGTTAATTGGATTTCTCGATGTCATCTAGAGTAAAAACTCAGTAAAATAGGATGCAGAGAGAGAGCCACACGTATCCAAGTCAGCACAGCTCCTGGTTTGTGTACAGAAACATGAGCAACGCACAAACAAAATTCAACCGAACCAGCTTGCTTCTCTCAGAATTGATGGGATCTTCCTGTTTCAAACACTGTGAAAGAGAGTTCATTTCCTTTTGCTCAATAAACTGGGTCATTTTTCTAAGAGAATTATTTACTATTTCTTAGGTAGCACCGTCTTTGGAGATGAATTCTTGCAGCCTAACATGTAGACCTAGAAATCAGGGGGAGGGCAGAGGAGCTGTGTCAACATCCCAGTTATATTTTGACAATAAATTGTAGGCTTCAAGTTTCACTTTCAAAAGTGTTTTTTTTTCTGCCCATACAAATAGCAAACATAAGATAATTTGAGTCATTGCCATTTCTTGTTATTGTGTGGTCTTGAGGGTGTGCATGCAGGAGTCATGTGACTACTACAGCCGGGTTTTAAGAGGGGCTGGCAGTTATAACGACTGAAGAATGGCTGTTATTCCATCAACTGTGTGAAGTATCTTTTAGATCCAACCTACTGAAGATTACAAAATGCTATGGAAGACAATAGGAGGTGCATAGTATGAAAAATATCATCTCAGACTTTCTCTCGAAAAAGAAGGCTTGGTTTAAACAAAGCCGACAGTCTAACCAGAACACATTATATCTCCAAGTCTATTTTCATTGTTTGGAAAGAACTGAAGGCTCCACTTGAGGACTTTTCTTGAAAAAAAAAAGTTTAATGGAAATTTTCTAAATAGCAGATAAGACCCAGAGCCTAGAAGTGGGGAAAGGTAGCAACAGGGCTCATGGTAACCAGTGGAGACAGAAACATGGCATCAGGGTCAAGTTCATTTTCTTTCCAAGGGAAGTTTGGTTCTCTGGCCTTCATTTCCTCCTTTTTTTTTTTTTGGCTGATACTTCCAGACCTGTGATGAGGGTATAATGGTGTTCTCCTCCAAATAGTAAAGTGTGGGTGGTACAAGCTTAAACAACTTCTGATAAAGCTCCCACATCTCAAGTCAATATAAATGCACATTTCACTATCAAACTATCATTTTATTTACAGAAAAACCCAAAGTCACTGTGATGCCCAAGAACCAGTCATTCACAGGAGGATCTGAGGTCTCCATCATGTGTTCTGCAGCAGGTTATCCCAAACCAAAGATTGTCTGGACCATTAATGAGATGTTTATTATGGGTTCACACAGGTACTGGGTTTGTATCATCTTCTTTGTTTTTATTGAATGAGAAAAGTTGATGAAATTTTGGTACCAAGTGAGTCAGACCCAAACTCTAGTATTAAAACCTGATGAAAAACTATGGCTTCATACTTTTTTAAACAGGCTAGGAAATGCCAAAAAAATAATGTATATGGTGACTTTATAAAGTATGAAGTCATTAATCCTTAATTTCAATAGTTAAGACAGAATATTCTCCAATCTTTTGAGTAAACATGACACCATGCATTGTTCTATTTCTAACTTGAACTGAAATGGGATAATAAACTTTATTTTGGGGATAATATGGTATGGTTATAATCAATCTATATAAGGGATTACCATGAATTTTGTGGGAAAAAAGACAGGGAGGACTGGAGGACACAAAAGAAGTTCCATTACAGGCTGTAGATATTCTTGATAGCTGCTTCCAGTGTTACTATAGTACACTAATGAGTCTTTTATGCTACTGTATACTTCTTAAAAAGGCATTTAGGTTTAGAAAGCAATAGATAATGTGGATCAGAAGCATCAGGGCTTCTGGCCCTCAGGCTTCCATTACTCCTGGTTTGGTATGACAAGGAAGCTTAGATTTGTCCCAGCAAACTGAGCCAGATTCTATTTCCAGAAGCATCACAGATTCTATGGATGATGTAGGAGCATTGCATCTCTCAGGTTTTCATGTTGAGGGACCCTTTTCTGAGCAGTTCATCACAGGAGTTAAGACTACCTGGGTGCAAATTTCCATACCTCAGTTGTGAAACCTCTTCACACATCTGTAAAACAAAGATGCTTGCATTATATGGGCCATTTGGTCACTGGGAAGATTGAAAATTTTACTAAAGAGTAGTCTTCCATAACAATCTCTGGCATAAAGCTAATTCAGGACACATGATATCTACAATGGTTCTGTCAACTTGACACCATCCAGAATCACCTGAGGAGAGTGTCAGTGAGTGATTGTTTATATCAGGTTGTCCAATATGTGTACCTCTGAGAGGTTTTTTATAACTAGGAAGGCCCACTCTGCATACAGGCAGCACATTTTCAGGTGCTAGGTCCTGAACTGTCCAAGAGTGGAAAAACAAGCTAAGCAGGAGGTTTGCATGCATGCATTCTCTCTCTGCTAATGACTGTGGATAGGGTGTGATTAGCTACTTCAAGTTTCTACAATGGCTTCCCCATGATGATGGAACATAACATGAATTTTAAGCCAAATAAGCCTTTTTTTTGTCAGGGTATTTTATCTGAGAAACTGAGCTCAAAAATAGGATAGCACCTATTATTATTATTATTATTATTATTATTATTATTCTGTTATCATTATTACATCTTTTCCTTGTAACATGATGCTCTTGTGATGTCTGAGGTAAACGGAATTATAACTCTAAAATATTTGAAGAGGGTACTAAAGTGTCTTGCTAGTATTATACAATGTTACTGCAGTATTTTATATTTTACTTTACTTTTTTAATCCAAAGATACAGGATGAATTCAGAAGGCACTTTATTCATCAAGAATGCAGTTCCCAAAGATGCAGGGACCTATGCTTGCCTAGCAAGCAATGCGGCTGGAACTGATAAGCAGACATCTACTCTCAGATACATCGGCAAGTATAATCAGTTTAAAAGGCAATGGAAATAGGGCAAATGTCCTTGTTAATGATGGAAAGATCCTTCCTGAGAACTAATGTTAAAAATCAATTGTGCCTGATACTGTAATTTATCATTCATTTCACATATTGAATAATTTCTCACTGTACACAAGTGAGGAAATCTATTTGTCAACAGAAATCAAGGAAGTGTACAGGTTGTGAAAGGCTTCTAGACTGTTCACAGAATTTTACCCTGCCATGGTTTATTTTCAGTAATATTTCATTTTCAAAATAAAAATTCCATCTTTTCTCATCTCACTTTCCGTTTATAGTTATCTACTTATAATCAAAACTGAGTCTCATATTATTTTTTATGTTTCATTTCCCATTCTCCCTTCCAAACTTAAGGCATTTATTAAGGTGTACTATAATGATATTATTCAAGAGCATATCTGTATTTAATTTGAACTTCTTAATGTTAGTTGAAAATATCATGATGAGTTCAGTGTCAAGTTGTAGATTGCGAATCCTTTATTTGGATAAACAAATAATCTGCCTTTTCATCCCCTTCAACTCGACTCCGAACATGATAACATATGAAAACTGTCAGTGTTGAGGAGAAAAGCATAGGAAAGCCACGATAGATACAGGGAATGGGTGGCGGAAGAATGAAAGTGTCACGTCACAAAAGCCTTGAAAAAGAGCACAAGACACATATAGAGTAATTATTTAAGGGAAAGTTGGTTTCGATTCAGAAATAACCGAATTAAAAATGTTCACGAAAAACAGGTGAAGACATAACCGAGGATGAGAACGTGGACTCAGTGATGCAAATAAAATTCCACATGGCAGAAGTAAATTCTGTGTTATTCACAGAGAAGCCAAATATCCAAGTTTTCTTGCTGTGTAACACCCAGAGAATGACAAATTCTCTACTGGAGACTGAGTGCTAAAATAGAGACAACCAACCAAAACCACACCACTCCTTACTCTTAAAGGCTCCAATAATGGGAGTTGATACAGAAAACTATAAAAACAAAGCACAGACAATTACCGTGGGGCTGTGGGGGAGGTCAACGGGGTAGAATAAATTCTGACTGGGGAATGTCAAAGAGTTCCCAGAGGAGATAGGATTTAAGTTAAATCTGAAAAAAAATGAGTGGAATCTGAACCGCCTCTGTGGCAAAGGAGAGTTTGGGGAAGAGGGCTAAGGCAAAGGGAGGAGAATGAATAAAAGAGCAAAGAGCTTTGTGTTTGGGGCTCTCAAGTAGAGCTCTTTATCCAGTGATAAGCCAGCAAGTCAAGTGCAGGTGAAGCTGGAAAGGCACCAGTTTATGGGCTTCAAAAGCCAAACTGTTGGAAAGCAGCAGGGATTGCTGGAGGGTTTCAGCATGGGAGTGACGTGATATTTGAGGAGAAAACTCTTAGTTTTGTTTAAAATGATCTCAGTTGAAGTTACGAAGGTCTTGAACCATTTAGGTAAAATAAAGTATGTGAGCGAGCTAGTGCCAAGGGATAAAGCCAAAAACAACAAGAGAAACACTATGTATAATAAACATAAAGAAATAAATGTATTATAGGAATGGGCATCCATATTTAGCATGGCAGGGAAAATCAGAGAAAAAAATGGAAGACAATTACAGATTACCACAAAAACACCCTTAAAATCACATGGAAAATATGATTTTAATTTGTTTGCAATTGTATTAGCCTCAGTTCTATCCCTCTTTCAACTTCTCTTCGGTTCTTTTAGTGTTGTGGGTACAGATGCATTGATTTGTCAGAGCTCAGTCTCCTTACAGATCACTTTTTCAGCAAAAGCTCTTAATTACTTTCCTACATTTTCCACCTGTGTTTCCTAGTCATTTTCTTTGTTTTTGTCATTACTTTTGTCTAATACCCTTGTTTTGGCCTCAACATTCCCGTTTCAATCATATGCATTTGTACACATACAACATGAGAGTCTTTCTGCTTATAAATGTAAGTGGGGATCTAATACCGGGGTAATGTTCATTGATTCACTCAGCAAAAGTAAAGTTCTTATGGCGTTTTCCAGACATTAACTGTTTATATCTTTGTGTTTTTCAGAAGCCCCAAAGTTGGTGGTAGTTCAGAGTGAGCTCTTGGTGGCCCTTGGGGACACAACCGTTATGGAATGTAAAACTTCTGGGGTCCCTCCACCTCAAGTAAAGTGGTTCAAAGGTACATTTCTTAAGTCTGGTCATGTTTGGCTCACTTCGTTTGTTTTCTTTTTTTTCTTTAAAAAAATGATTTGTTAAAAATTTGTTTTGGTGTGTGACTTAGCAGGCCTATAAAATGTGTTTATGATCTCACTGGAGACAATAGTTCAAAATTCTGAACTCTGAATTTCAGGATTTGACATCTGGTGTGGATTACAGGACTCTGAAATCAAAGCAGGAGAAGTCTGTCTCGCTAACCCAGCTGAACATTCTCTTTGTTGGTTTAGGACTGTTTCCTGTCGAAAACTGTCCAAGAATATTCAGTTGATGTTTAAAATAGCTTCCCTGGTTTTAGTTCACTTTTCTTAGAGATGAGCGTTCACACTATAAAAACGCTAGATCCTCAAGGATGCCTTCTGCAAATTGCTCAACTGCAGATACCGAAGCTCACAGGAAAACTGACAGACAAGCGTACATCCCGGTCAGTTTCAAGATATGCCCATCAGTTGAAGAATTGATATCCACATCTGAATGTATAGATAGACCCCTGATTCTACAACAAGAACACAGGAGTGCTCTACTGGGTCTTAATGAGGCTTGGTCTGTGTGCAGATGATGATAATCTGCCTCTGTGTAAAATCCCCCTCTCAGCTCATTACAATTACAATAAAGAGAATGCGGTAGACTCTGTAAAGAGAGGTTGCTAGGATTATTGAGATGCTGTTTGCAAAATACTTTTTAATCTTCAGATGAAAAATGCTAAATAGCACAAAGCACTGTTGTTATGATTCTGTTTGTTAAATCATAGATGTTCCCATAGCAACAGGTTGATGTCATAATCAGAAAATTATGTATTCACCTCGGGTTCAAACTTAGGGAACATGAGGTAAAAAGAAAAAGGCTTTATGTAAAAAGACAACAAATATTTTTTAAATAATTTAAATCAAAATCACGGAGGGAAACTAGGAAGTAATACCATTTCTTTACTTTTCTAGCTCAAAGTTTTATGTTTGTATGTTTTTCTTGATTAAAAAAAGTATTTCTAGTTTTGTTCCTTATTGAGGTTCCTTAATGAGTTCCTTATTTCAGTGACTATAAACTAGTTTCACTTATTAGAAATGCTTAACTTTTTGAATTTCCATTTAAATAAATATACAACTTCAAATTCAGATTGTGGTTAAATAGACACAGTTTTTGCGTGACTCGGTAGTTTACAATAATATTAGTTATCGTAGGAAGTTATGGGTGGCTCCTTGTGTAAAATCACATGGAAAGTCTTGCTCACAAACTTACCTGAAAAGCTTGTTCTTCATGTCAATCTCTGTTCCACAGAAAACAAGGAGGAGCTAGGGAATCGTGCAGCCAAACACATGGAACAATCTGGAATTCACTTGTTTCCTCTCTCCACCATAGATATTGCAAATCAGTGGGTTCATTTAATAACATCCCAATGGATTCTAACCCACATGGGCATGGTATTGATTCATCGTACTGTCAGATACAGTCAAATGCTCATTAACAGCACATATCCCAGAACCCTGTATCAGACCATATCACCCATCCCACTGGATCCCAATTCACATGAGATATGCGTCGTACCGTAAGGCACAGTCCAATGCTTATGGACAACACACTTCTCTGAACTCTGTATCAGTCCAGCTCACCCTGCCAGTCACAGGCAGGTAATTTATTGTATCCCAAGGGGTAATCATCACCAGGAGAAAACTAGAAGCCAAAGCTTTCCTCAGGTTCCCTGGCTCTAACATGAGGAGATGGAGGAGGCAGGTGGGTTCTTGTCTCCTGGGGACAAGGCAATAGGGAGCTCAGGAAATCTGACCACATAGGAACCATAGAAGTAGAGAAGAATTCGTGCCTTAACCTCAAAGTAACTTTGCCATAAATGCATTTCCTAGACAATTCTGCTTGAATAAAGCAGTGTTTAAAAACATCTTATTCAGATCATTGGAGAAAAGAATTCTCATGAGGCAAAGTGCTCTCTAAGACTTTAGGTCTTTTGTTGCTAGAAATGAACAGTATAAAGTGGTTTTAAGGGAAAATCAGGGACACCATTAAAATCCTATGAAAAGGATATTTGTGGTAGAATATAAAATTGGATTTATTTATTGAGATTGATGGTTCTTAAATGTAGTTTGAAATCTCTGGGGGTTCCTTACTAGTCTTTGAGGGATCCACATGCTCCAAATTATTTTAATAATAACACTGAAATGTTATTTGGCTTTTTACTTTCATTGTCTTCCGAGTGAGTAGTGGAGTTTCTGGAGGCTACATGATGTATGGTATTCAATAAAGAAAAGGCAAGAGCAAGTATGAGCACTCAGCTGTCTTCTATTAAGCTGGACACCAGAACTATGGAAATTTACAAAAATGTAAAACAATGCCACTTTTCTTACTAATTTTTCTGGTTTGGGAAAATATTATTTTTATAAAATATTTTTATTATGCAAGAATCTCTATTAGTTTTGAATAAAATAAGCTATGTGAAAGTTTTTAAACTTCCCAATTTGATTTTTGAAATATTAAATACAAATAAATATAATCCTCATTAACAGCACATATCCCTGAACCCCGTATAAGACCATATCACCCATCCCAGTGGATTTCTGTCCACATGGGCATGAGATATTGATCACAGTCCAATGCTAATGGACAACACACTTCTCTCCGGATCAGTCCACCCTGCAGTCACAGGCAGGCAATTTACTGCATAAGAGGTCAGCCTCACCATAAGTAAGAATTCGCTGAGTTCTTCAGTCATTTGTAAGAGGACACATGATGGTCCTCGAGACAAACGTTTCTAATAACAAGTTAATTACCATTAACTTTGAAAAGTTCTTGTGTTAAACTTTATGTCTACAGAGTCCGGGAATTGAATTGAGGTGATAGCAATGTGAGGATTTTCCTCAGTAACAATGATTGTTAAATCCTAAATCAGCATTAGAAGGTTTACTATCTTATCAAGTATGATGTTCTTTTAATTGTATTGAACATTGAAACTAAAACACTACATCACATCTCTATCTGAGGAGAACTCCATCTATACTTCTCAGAGTTCTTAATAATTCAATGAATAATTTTCAGTGGAAATCAAGAAAAGAAAGACTATCAAAATGTGATCAAACTACAACCTCAATTAGACTTGTGCTTTCCAATTTATTTCCTTTCTCTCTGTCTTCTTTCTTTCTTTCTTTCTTTCTTTCTTTCTTTCTTTCTTTCTTTCT
>LOEQ01000673.1:473591-495391 GCA_001685075.1 Bramus lutescens | reverse complement strand
ATCTATCTATCTATCTATCTATCTATCTATCTATCTATCTATCATCTATCAACAGATACCTGGGTTCATTGCATATCTTAGGTCTTGTAAATAGTGCTGTAAGAAACAAAAGCAAACAAAAAATATGGTCATATGGTCATTCAAGCATATTCTTCATATGCTTGCTTCTGTGCTTCATATTCTTTGAATAGATACCCAGAAATGGACTTGTTGGATCACACGACAGCTCTATTTTTTACCTTTGGCACCTCCCAACTGCTCTCCATGGTGCCCTGCTAATTCATGCTCTCATCATCAATGGGGGAGTACTTTTGTCTCTATGTCCATGCCAGCATTTACTATTCGTCGTTTTGTTTTCCTAGTGGCCACTGTTTTGAGCAAGGCAAGATTTCACAGCTATTGCTCATGTTATTACATATTCCTGCCCATCCCCTGTACTCAGCAGCAGCAGATCTCAGCTTTGTGGATGTTCAAAGGCACGTTCCAAACCACTTCCTAAGCTCACTTCTATCAGCACTAATCCTCACATTCTGAGGGTTCCATGCTCTACTCTCAGGTCCTCTGCCTCAGGTTTTCACATCTCTAGATTGGCAGAGAGAAAAATGCCTGGAATGGCCTACAGAACCCGTGATGAGGCAATGAGAAACCCTTCTGGAAGGTGGCTCAGAGAATGCAGACCTAGGAGGCAGGAGTGGACTTGCACCAGAGTGTGCTGACCTGGCAGAAGGCATGAAGGGTGTGCAAAGGGAAGCTCCTTCCGCTTGCAGCATGTCCAGCCTACCTTTCTTGCAGTGTGAGCACAGTCAGAGCTGTTCTGGATAGTTGGATTTTCCTAATGTGACTGTGCAAGGCACTACATGAAGCTAGCTCCCTAGGTTCATTTCAGCTTACCTACTTCCAGGATGCAATCTCGAATCCTCACTCTTCTTTCCCTCTGGGACCTTGGAACTGATGAATAGGGGCCACCAGGAGCAGTAGATGAAGGTATGTTATGTTATCACAGCAGACCACACTCTGAAAAGTGCTTCTGAAAAAGCCAGAGGAGGTGTGGGTTTCTAGCTGCAAGGGGATCTCAGAAAACATGAGGGACACCCTGACTTTGATATTCAAATGCCCACACCCAATGGCCTTGACCTCTGAAGTATCCAGGCAATGGAGAACTCAAAGCCATCAGGAAGTTTCCTTTTTTCAAGCACCTGACATTTCCATTCCTGAAATTATAGTTTATAAGTTCTAGTAGGGAATTCCTTGAAGAAATCACCCAGCTAGAAAGCAAAGCAAAACAAACAAACAAAAAGCCAAAACAAAAATAGAAATAGTCCATTCTTGCAATAGAAGAATTTGGTTTAAAGAAAAAAATGTGTACCCCATATGGAAAGTGTACCCCATTTGGAAAGCACACAGTAGATAAATTTGCTGAAAATACTTTATGAGCAGTATGGTCAGGTATTTCTCTTATTTTCCAGACTCTACTCAAGGGTTGGAGTCACCCATTCTTACACTAGTTGTAGTAACAAGAGAGATGGTCACAAAGTCACTTTCCATGGAGTCTACCCATTTTATACTCAGTTTTTTTATGCACATTTATTTGTACTTTACAAAACAGTAAATGAGGGCTCAATTCTATAGTCTACACAAGAAGGTGCTGTCGTGACAGAACTGAGATTCAAGCTAGAAATTCTCTGAATGCAAACACTGGGCCTTCTTCTGGCAATCACATAATAATATGCACATTTACTCATATACATGACTAATACTTGAATAACTATATTTATCCTTTCTTAACTTTTGTCTTTGCATTTTATCTAAATAAATATACATGTTCATAGTATATAAGAATGAAATAATTGTATGCATGTTATCATTTGTAATATATTTATGTGTATATAAATCATAGAAAATATTGATATGGATACACACATATAAATAGTATATGTGTTATTAATGTGGGATTCCCCTCTGTATGTTGTGAATACCATTCCTTAATAAAGAAACTGCTTTGAGCCTACAGCAGAGCAGGGCAGAACAGAGCTAGGTAAGGAAAACTAAACTGAATTCTGGGAGAAAGAAGGCAGGCAAAGTCAGGGAGAAACCACGTAACCCCACCAGCGACAAACGCTGGAGGGAACCTTGCTGGTAAGCCACAGTCATGTGGTGATACATGGATTAATAGAAATGGGTTAAATTAAGATGTAAGAGTTAGCCAATAAGAAGCTAGAGCTAATGGGCCAAGCAGTGATTTAATTAATACAGTTTCTGAGTGGTTATTTCAGGTCTGAGTAGCCAGGAACAAACAAGCAGCCTCCTACTATATGTTATAGAAATCAAAGTGATCAAGGGAGGTGGCCTGGCTTGGTTCAGCCACGAATGGTTGTTGAACATTAAGTTTCTCCATTAAGTGAGTGAGCTACCCACCTCTGTCACCTCACTGAACCTTTCCTATAAGTCTGAGCCCCACCTGCACTGGTTCACCTATCCCTTTTGGTTCAGGCCACCCTTAGGAATCAAGAGTCTAGTTCCTGTTGTGAGCTGTAGCATCCCTGCTGCTTCATTCCAGAAAACCCCCCTGCCAGAGTCCTGCTGGGAACCGCCACACACTAAACTACTTATCTCCTCACCCAGGAAATTTGAACCCCATTGTATTATGTCAGTCCTGGGTTCTTGAGGCATCCTGAAGATAATATCCCTAAACCTACCCTTCTTACTAGATATTTCAAAACATTCTATCTTAATGCAAACAAGCATCCAAAAGGCAGACAGAAGCATGGCATTTTTAATAATGCTGCAATACCTGGGAGGGTCAGAGGCACAACCTGCTTTTAGATGCCCTTCTTCCCCATATACCTTCCCGGTGGTGTCCGGCCAGCTGACCAGCTCCTGCTTCTCTTCCTTCTTCACTGAGTCCCCCTGGGCTGACTGTAGGGAGATGAGCCAGGGAGGGGACAAGATGCCCTGAACATGCTGAGCTTTCC
Source organism: Bramus lutescens (assembly GCA_001685075.1). NCBI lineage: Eukaryota > Metazoa > Chordata > Mammalia > Rodentia > Cricetidae > Bramus > Bramus lutescens. Next base: position 492,419 of record LOEQ01000673.1, on the reverse strand, counting down.
AATGGAGGTTAAAGAGTTTCTGTCTTTGGATGAGAGTCTCTTGAAATCAAAGAGGTCTTGCTGCTGCAGAGTCACCCTTGTACTCAGGTCTCACACAGCTGGGACAGGAATGCCCTGGTACATGGCTATGTTCCTTGGTTTTTGGATTGTACTTTACTCTGAGCTGCTAGGATAGGTACGTGGGTTTCATGGAGAACACCCTAAAGCTGTCTCGGCAGGCTTTGGGACCGGCACTCATTTGAATCCAACAACTGCCTATCGACACACAATAATCCCCTGGAATGGTCTGGCCTCTGACACACCATCACCAAGCCTAGCATCTCCATACAGTGTGTAACACTATAAGCTTCCGTGCTTTTCTCAGTCTTGGGTAGCGGTGGCATAGGACTGCTTTTATTTTCCTCCCCTAAGAAATTGCCATCATGTAATACTTCATCATGCTCTACATTTCACCCTCACAGCCATACTTTACCACCCAATTGCCTTGTTGGTAAGAAATGACTCTGGGAAAACAAGTGCCATTACATCTACCTTCCATGAAAGGGTAAGGGAGGGAAGAAATGTGGTTTCTCTCAATTCACTCTATGTTTCGTTATAAAGACCCTAAGATAGCCACAGAACGTCCTTTCTGTATGCTTCGCTGATAGCCACAGGCACAATCTTATAGCTCTGGAAGCCATTCCTCCAGTTCATTATGATGCCAGCCAATGAGATGTTTGCAATTAGGAAAACATTCTGGATCTAGCCTAATGAGTAGGCTTGATCCTGGTTACATGTGAGTATTGCACACTTGAAACGGCTGCGAAGCTACTGAGACATTATATTCTCAGTTTTAGTTAATTTACCTACTAATAATTTAGATCACAATAGATGCAGGTGGCAAATGACTAGCACACAGCAGCACTTTTCGAGTTCTAGCAGGAATGAGCATCACCCAGGGAGTGTATGAAAACATAACTTCCTTGATGCCATAGACAGAAATTCCTATTCCGTGGACCAGGCATGCCATGTGAAAATGTGCTTCCAACAAGTTCCTAGAAACTGTTGCAAGTCCAGGAACTTCATTTATGGAAGAACCTAGGGTTACTTGACTACGTGTGTTCTCAGCTAAGGTCAAGCATGCCTCCTGCAGGACTTTTTGGCAGTGTGGGGAGAAACTGTTGCTTTTCTCCATTAGAGGGCAAGGGGTACTAGCATTTATTTGGTAGAGATAAGGGATGATGCTAAATACTCTATAAATCATATGTAGTCCTTTGCCACCCCCATAAAGAATAATACAGCTTAAAATGTCTTCAAGGGTCTGCTAATTGCTCATTCCAGTCGTCAGATCCTGGCTTACAGAGCAGTTACAAAAAAGGGACGTCATTGTAAGTAAGTACAAACCAGTCCTTGGTAAGCCTTGACCTTGTTTCTGGACCAATATTAGAGTACCATCCATCCTTCCCCTCATCCCCCACCAAACACTGCCGTTCTGAGTGGTTGAGATAGCCCAGGAGTCTAGCATTTCAGTCTCCACTTGCCTTCTATACTGGGAGACCAGCAAGGAATTTCAGGTCACCAGGACCCAGTGAAGCAGTGTTAGAGAAATGAGAAGGAAGAAGTTTATAGGATAGCCTCATCTAGGTTCCTCAGAGGGGAGCAATACAACTTGAAGCCTAAGTTGCGTGTGTGAGTCACACCAGGATTAATCATCAGGAGCTGTTAGAGGCATGCACCTGGGAACTATATTAGGAGAGCAAACAAGGCTAAAACCATGGAAAAGCTAAAACCCACCCATTCTTCTGAAGGGCAGTTTTGTTCATATGGCCTGCGGGAGCTTTCTAAACTCCTCATCTCTACCTCCCATGTTGGAGAGTCCTGGCAGGACCAAAGTCAGAGCAAAACACATCCCTAAGAATATCACGGGGCCTAACAGACCTTAAACTAGCATAAAGATTCTGGAGAGATTTATCCTGCTTCTGTAGGAAATGCCATAAGGTACCTGGCTGCCCGAGAATGTTCTTTCCAGTCTCATAATCCTACACACAGTAGATATTCTCCTTCTCAACCACAAGGTATTTACCCCCAAATTCTCAGCTGCTAACGCCTCATGCACTTTCCCAGTTTTTTTTTATGTGTCTATTTTTGAACCTTGGATTCAAAGGATATTCAGGGACCCCTAAATTCATAGTAGTTTTCCAAACCCAAGGAATCCTGTGTCTATTGGGGTCTCCTTACAAAAGTTTCATCACTGCATTTCTGTGCTCAGCTGTGGGAGATCCCCAGGCCTCAGGAGTGAGTCAAGGACTGAAAGCTGATTGAGACCTTGTCTCACTGTTACATGGCCCTTCAATCTTACTTTGCAGAAACAGGAATCAGAAATCATAGTATCTCTTGCTATGGCCTGAGTCTCCAACTATGTTATGATGCTCTAAAGGCCTTCCTTCCTGAGTGCAGCCACTGTCCTTTGTAGGACACAGCAGGGGCCTGACGCCGTTTCCAGTCTTTAGTCAGTAATTCTCACCAGCTGCTTCCTGGGCAGCTCATGATGGACAGTCCAGCTCATGATGCCAGCACAGTGGTGAGCTGGGTAGTTCACCTGAAGATGTCAAATCCTTTATACAGGACTATCAAACTAGAACACCTTTAAGAAATCAGGCTCTCTAAAGACAACCCAGCCTCAGGCCTCTGAGCATATCACACACACACACACATACACACACACACACACAAACACACACACACACACACACACACATACCGCCCCCTTCATCCTGTGCCAGCTGTATGACCTCAGCAGAGCAGCATGTTCTCAGACACAGTGTCTTCTTCAACATCCCACTGAGTGGTTGAAAGTACCAAATATGAACCACTATTCATGTGTTCTACACTGCCTTGTCCAGGAACCCCTAAGGTTCTTCTATGATTTTGGCCCCCAAGAGCCATGGATCCCTTGCACTACCCATGCAGAGTGGCATCTCAAAAGAAGAGATGGAGACACGCAAGGACAGTTGTAGTGTGAAGTATTCTGAGGATGTAGTCTTGGAGTATTCTGAGGTGTCTCGGGAATTAAACCTACCACACACAAGCACAGACACCACAGGAAATGTTATGTTAATACAGAAGGCTGTTTCTATATTCTGGCTAACGAGTTTTGACCTGTGTGAATTCGGTCTCTCAATTACCTAACTCAGATTTTTGTTAGCCAATCAGGCTGATGCTGTGATCTCAGTCATTTCAACAACTCTTAATTATCAGAGTGAATACCAAGGACAAGAAAAGATACCCAGTGTTCTCCTTTCCTGAGTAAGTCTGATTGGGCAGAGCTGGCTTTCTGTGGCTGCAGGGGAAGGAAGCTTTCTCTTCCCATTAGTCAACTCTGGCTCTTCCTCCTTCCTGTAGCTGCCCTCCCCAAGGTCAAGACAGCAAAAGCAATCTTTGAACCTTGCAAGCACATGCTTCGGCATCAATCTGTGTGCATCAGGCCCAAATCTATTGGCCCTTGGGCCAGGGATGGGTAGGTTAAAGGATACAGAACTAAAATGTGAACTGTGTAAACAGAAGCACAGGAAGGGCCCATCACAAGAGGGGCGCGATGGAAGGCACCCCAAAAGCTAAGAGAGCACTGAGCCAGGTGTGAGGAGAAAATCAGAACAAAGCCCTCAGATACTGGCAGGGAGGCAGCTCTGGAGCATGCTGGGAGTTGGTCAGCAAGGAAGTAAGCACTGCTGGGATTAATCAAGTGCCATTGCGGGGTGAGGAGGTCTTTCAAAAGACTCTTATGTGCTGGCCAAAAAGTCACGTTAGTTGCTGCCGCAGGGTGCTGCTTCTTACATGAAATTGCCAGGGAGATTGGCATTCCTCAAGCAAAATTCAAATGCCCAAGGGGTATGAACAGGGAAGTAGAAACAATGACTATGTGTCCTGCTTATTCCAAGGATCTTCCACTCGTCCTCACTTCTGGTCTTGTAGTTCATGTTTGATTGATGGTGGAGCACACTGTTCCTCAGTTTTTCCTCTTTGTTTGCCCTCCATCATCCATGTCCATTTTCATTCCCTACTCCTTCTTTTGGCATCTGGCTTATTTTGCCTATAAACTACTGATATAAATGTCCAAGATAAATTATGCTGAATAATAAATGAAGACAGCTACATAATTTATGAAGTTAGAAGCCAAGTGGAGCTGACTGGGCTGTGTTCAAGCCTGTGGCCCCTCTCAGTTGCTGTAACACAGAACATAGGTATGTCTAGCTTTAATTCTAGAAATATACTGGGGACCATGGTTAGGTTGAGGTTCATCTTTCTGAAATATGATGCCCCCAGCTCAGGCAGGAATAGCAGAATGGCTCTCTGTCTCAGCCTACTGAACATAGTCTAGCCCCAAGATGCAACACTCAGCTATACACAGTCTTTTCCTCAAGTCTGGTAGTCTACCTGGCTCACTACCAAGAGCAAGGAGTGCAAATTTAGAAATAGCTTTGGGGATGAGCCTGCTTTCCATAAGAAAGTCCTCTGTAACCAGTTCTGAGGCATTGATTAGGAAGACACAAGGAGAATGGGGATGGGGCTGGGGGAGGGCAGAGGAAAGAAAGGGTAATATCTACATTCTGGAACCAACCAGGTGCAGCTTTTGGCAGAAATGATGAATCAAGCATAGCATTTTTTTCAATATTTCTTTTTCTCATTCAAAAACCCANCCGGGAGCACCTAGAGAGAGAAAACCACAGGCATGTTTCCACACAGTCAATGAGAGTCTTTGTCTTGTGTTTCTGAAGCCTGCAGGGCATGACTGAAGATGGTAACATAGTAAGTGTTCTTCTATAGCAGTAGGGTGCTTTTATTATTTAAAACAAAACAAAGCTCGCACATACATCCCTGCCTTAGCCTTCCTATGGGCTGAGAACTGGTAGCGATGCCAAGCTCGCCAACACTCACTCACCTGTGCCATGTTGGCCTGCGAGGTACTCACTCCTTCAGCCACATCTGACCCATCATCAATTCTTGCCATTAGCATCCAAGTGTTAAGCCAGAGAAGGCTGTCTGGGAACATCACCAAAGTGGCCAGTAAGCCACAATTTAGTTAATGTGCACCCCTGTAGGCCCTGGCTTTGGCCAGAGCATGTGTGGATAGAATATCTGGTAGAGGTGGTGGGGGCTGGAAAGGAAGGGAGTTTGGGGAGGTTCATTTGCAAGAACTGTCCAGCTGAGATAACATTTAAAATGAAAGCGAGAGGGGCCAAAGCTCTGTAATCCTGCAGCAGCTGCTCATTTTGGGTTGAGCCTGGGAAAGAAAATTTTGCCATTAGTTCGTCCCCAAGCCAAGACTGGGCTGATGGGGGCTTCTGGTCTCCCTAAGCTACCTCTGAGGGAAGCACTCAGCTGTGTCCTAAGGATGCTCAACAACAGAGAAAGAGAGCATGATGGCTTGTAGACTCCAACCATGTGTGTGGCCCTTGGGATGACCCTGCAGATGGGCCTGGCTGGAGACAGTGATAGTTTGGATAGACTCTTTGTAGCTCGGTGCCCGGGGAGGGCAGCTGGTGAGCTTGTTCTGCTGTTCTTCAGCCTGTCATGTACCACTCTTAACATGGTTTGCACATCCTGGAGATGCAGATTATCCCCTGGTACAGAGGGGCAAATTGCCCTCTGGGTATCTGAGCCTGAAAAAGCATAGCCAAAATCCGCAGACGCTTGGCCACATCTGCCTGCACGAAGTCTAAGAAGCTGATCCTTTGCTCATACTCCAGCTCAGGGCTGGAGGCCTTCTCCCTGGGTCTGCGGTCTTCTCCCATTTGAGGAAAACCAATTGTTCTTTTGTTGTAAAGTGACAAATAAAACTACACTGATTTTGAACATATTAATGGTACCAGATGGCTTCATCAAATGTAAGTAGAGTGATAAAAATACAAATGGGGGCCTTCCAGTAATTAACTTTGGGTTTACACAGTCTAGAGAGATCTGGATCTGGTGTAACCTTTCTGAGGTATTTGATGAGGAACTCACTCGCTCATCCTTCTAGACTCCATCTTGCTGGCCTTCCCCTGTCTACTTCCTGGTGCTTCCATGCTGGGCTAAGAGATATTTTGAAATTTCATAATCCCAAGGAGTTGAAATAAAGACTTTCAGTCATCCCACTAGAATGTGTCAATAGGCTGGATAATTAGGAGAGCCACAAAGTACTTGGGGGACATAAAGTGTTCCGTAAATGCGCATTATTCTTATTATAATAATGACACGGTAATGATAACTGGCTCGTTGGAGCATTTACACAGTAACAAACACTCTTCTACTTATTTGGCAATCATACACTTGGCTATTTATAGATGGAAAATATTCTCTGACGCCAAGGTCAGTTCACTGAATAAAGCTCAGAGAGGAGATGTATTCTGGTTTCTAGACTAACCTTGAGCTCAGGAAGACTCATAAAACCATAGTAACAGAAAAGCAATGGAATGGGACTGGATTCTGCTATGCAGACTCACCAGCCAAGGGCTGTACTCTTCCAGATCCAAAGGGCTTCTATCTAGTACCTGGAAATCTTTGGGAAAATGACCTATTTGTCCCTCAGTTTCTTATCTTTCACGAGTAAGAATTACAATGGCGGGGCCCATTAGGGAGCGGGAGTGAAGGAGAAATAGAGGAAGGAAGAAGGAGGGTAGAAAAACAGTAAGGATGAAAAGGCCATAGGGAATCATATTATCAATTATCAGAACCCCCATAATACATATAGTTCTTTGTGTAGATATGCATATATAATTGAAATGAAAATTTCTCATCAAGAGTGACAATGGTCCCTTCAAGTGCCAAAGACCACCTAACAAAAATTTCAATACCAGGTATGAGAAGTCCTGTTTTGAATTGTAGGCCAGGATTATCCTAGAGTTTTCCAAAATATAGAGCATATTGCTATTGCCTTTGGTTACTCTCACCCGAGTTAGAGGGCAAATCCTTAGCTGACCACACCAAGCATTTCAGACACCAGAGGCACTTGAACTGGAACTGACCTGAATGACTTCTCTCTGAGGATAAGCTTTCCTGATACTAGCAGGTGCCTATGTAAGCTTCCAAGGGAGAGAAGCAATCAACAGCACTACCCAACTATGAGTACCTTTGGACCACAACAATGACCAGCGTGGCATGAGAACTCTAAGGGTTCAGTAGCAGCATGCACATCATAGTTGCAACCCGCAGCTCCCTAACTGAATTTAAGACCTGCTCAACAAAGGCGAAACCTTGCCTGCTACTGGAAACCTAGTCAACTACTCAGGTATAGTGAATTCAGGGATCTTAGAAGAGAACCTATAATGGCCACTTTACTAAACTGGTGTAATACCTAACTATATTCTAAACGTTTTCCAAGGGAGATACCCACAGATAAGTGCAATCCTCAGCCCTCATCAGGGAAACTACTTATTGCAAAGATGCAGACTACCAGAGAAAATTAACTAATCAAAAGGCAGAGTTGGAAAGCTCAGTCCCAGTGGCTACATCTATAAAAGATAAAGCATCTAAAGCTCAGCGAATATTGTAGAAGATGTATCAGAAAGATTATAAGAGCTTGAGGATCATGGAGTTGACTGTGAGATTGGATTTTCTAGTAATGTCAGAATGTACATTCACAAAGTATCACCAATGTGAACTGCCTCAGCACAAACTGAACAAAGACAATGACAATAGACATTCCAAATTGGATGGGAAAAGCCCATGAAGACTCAGCCCTGCACAAAGAACTACAGGCAGCTAAGGAACGTTGAGAATGAAAGAAATAGTCTTCCCTACAGAAGAGCACACCATCTCGTTATCCAATGCCAAATGATAAGCCCAGAAAACACACATATAAATAACATTATTCTGATTGATCAGGGTATATCTTATAATATGCATATATGCAATGCACATGTAACAAAAATTGAAAGAAAGAGGAGCCAGGAGAGGCATATGGGATGAGCCAAATAGAGGAAAGGGAAGGGAGAAATGATGTAAATATATTATAAAATCAAAGATAAAAGAAACATGAAAGAGCAGAAAAACAATGTTGACATATATTTGTGTGTGTGTGTGTGTAGGCATGGCATAGCACATGTGTGGAGGTCAGAGGAGAGGACAGCCTGCTAGAGTTGACTCTTTCTTTACACCGTGGAGTTTCCAAGCTCTTGCCTCAGGTAGTCAGGTTTATTAGCAGAAGCCTTTACCCACTGAGTCATCTTGCCACCCTAGTGTCAAAATTCTTGATCTGATTATTCTATGGATTGACTGGGTTAACACAAGAGACCCAACTAGAACCGATCCTTCCTTATAATGGGTTTTCTTTACATAACTGGCTATAACTATAGTCAACACCATAGGGCTGACAGAATTCTCTAGAGGTCAAGTCGGTGTGGCCCTACATGGTAAATCAAGGAATTGCTGAAACCCTTCAGGAAACAAGATCCATCCATGCTTTTGTTATTTGATAGAGGACTTTTTTTCTTACTTCTGTGAGGGAAGTATAAGAAAAAACCTTAATTAATATCAAAGCAGATTCATAATTCTTTGTGTGTTCATTTATGTCTGTGAGTGCACGTGTATGTTGTAGGTGGAGATCAGAGGATAATTTGAGGTACTTTTTTTTCTTGTTTTGTCAGCTTATGTTTCTCTTTAAAGACAGTTTAGCCTGGAGTTAGTTAATTAGGCTAGTATGGCTGTCTAGTAAGCCCCAAGGCTCTGCCTCCACAGCAATAGGATTATAAGTCTATACAACCATGCCTGGCTTTTTAATGTGCACTCTGGTTATCAAACTAAGTCCTTATGTTTTCAATGCAAGAACTATACTGAGTGAACTATTTCCCAGCCTAGATTCAGAATTTTTAAAATGAAATTTCCAATTAAAACGTAAGAGTAGATTGATTAATATAAAGCAATATGGCAACACTATTTAATAACAATAATAATTAACATTTAAGTCTTTGTAATCAATATTAAATACCTTTCAAAGAACTTCCAATGTGACAAGTCATTAAATATTCAAACAGTACTGTTTGTCTCACTGCACTGGGGACCAAACTTTCCTCATACCACTGGAAAGCCCTGAGCCATTCACAGTTCTTCAAACAACTTGAAGAAGTTTTGCAGATGAGTGTTACAGATGATATCACAGACCGACTGAGGGACTTGCACCAGAATAGGTACAGATATGGGACTGGAAATGTTCTGTGCTGACTGCCCAGTTCCTTTTAGGTGAGAAATAGATATTGCCATATCCTCTTCCATTTCCTGATCCTACCAATCAATATTTTCCATCTTCACAAGTTCCCTGAGGCAGCACTGGACTAGACCCTGAGAACTCATGGACCTGACTCCCTACAGTTATAGATTACAGAGGGAGCTCTAGAAACTGAGTGTGTGTGGTCATGGTGTCAGTGTTTTACTCTAGTGAAGTAGTTCTAAGTTCTACTCTAGTGAAGACAAAGCTCTATTTTTTTAACACACCTAAATGAAGATAGTTGAGCTTTAATAAAACATACTGTGACAACTCTCTTCCCCACCTCATTCTTGAACCCTCAGGGGAGTTCAGTCTGGACTTGTGACCAGCCTTCCTGAGTTAACCAGATATTTCCCAAGTGATTACTTGCAGAAGCTGCCAGCTTCCCTAGATATGCATTTCTAAGTCATGATGGCAGACACATTGATGGATCTAGGTCAATCACATGCAGTATTTTAACATCTAAATTAAATGGCAAGCAAGCCTGGAATCCATTACTTTCTCTGTTGCTACTGAAATCAAACTAATGGGGCCGATTCAATTTTTCTTGTATGGAGGGAGCTTAAGTAAAGACAAATGCCAGTATAGACTAAGACAACTCTGCTCTGGAGGAAAAAGGAAGGTGAAGACGTTGGGTAAACAGCCCACATAGCCCAGAGGAGCCCTGCATGGCCCTCTTGATAAAAGCAATTCTTTGTCTTGCTCAGAGTCCCGGGAGAGAGGATGAGTCCCTTGACACCTGACAATCACATTTAAACATTCATAACTCAATATATTCCTGTCATGATCCAATCTCACTGGGATAGAAAGTGATTCCAAAATATATTTTATTTCATCAATGCAAGTTAAATTATTATATCTGAGGAAAAGAAATGTACCTTGGCTGCTGTAACTGTGTCAGCTCGGCCCTGTTTCAAGGAGACTTGTGTATTAGCAATGGTTGCTGTCTTCGTGAGACTTGTCACCTGCTTCCCTATGCTATTGCCCTTCTGAATCAATGCCAACATCCCGTCAGTATCCCTGTGAACTCCAGGGATGATGCTCATGCCATAGGAATGGCACCCAGATTTACCCTGCCTGTACCGTGCACAGCTCCTCCAGGGCTTCTCTGGAGACACCGTCTACATTCTCATACCGTCTTAGCACGTAAATCAGCTGTCAGCTTCACACCCACATATCTTCGTGCTCGTGATTTTGTCAGATCATCACCATTAATAGGATGTTGAAATTCACAAATGCGTCTATTTCCAGTAATAGGACCCATATACTGCCGTCTACCAGTTTGAGAAGCGAGAGGTTTATGCTGCGGACACGAATCTTACGCGTCTCAAGAGGGCACCTGGCTTACTTGAATTGGGAGGCAATTTCCTCCTGAGACAGACTGCTGAGATCTCTAATACTGAAAGTTTAAATAGATCGGTGGCTGCTAAGCACAGCCAGTAACCTCAGAATTGCCCAGGAAATCAGTGGATTTGAAAGCAAGGGGAGAAAGAGGCAGTTCTTTCTCCCTCCTCCCCGACCCTTGAGCTGGGCTCCCTGTGACTTTGTCTGGAAGCACTGGGCCCTCCAGCGTGAAGGGCATCTATGGAGCCCAACAATAGCCACAGCCAGCAGCTTTCCCCATGTCTTTCTTGTCTTTACAGGCAGCAGTGGGCCCAGTTTGACCTGGAGACAGGCAAGGACTTTGTCTTTCCATCTCGGATGTCCTGAGGGCAGGAGCTAGCTCTAGAGTCATCCCCTTAGAGTGCCAGGCTCAGCCTGGCTGGATGTCTGTCCTGGAAGCCAGATGATGGGGTAAGACTTTAGGGACTGTGCTCACCTTGCTGGAGTCACAGTATGCAGCATCCTCAGTGGGGATGTCATCTTGTCAGGGGATATTTATTCTTCAGACCACACTGCCCCTTTCCTTCTTTACAGCAGAGTTGGCCCTTGATGTTAGCTGGGGATTAATTCCAAAACCCCACAGACACTAAAACCCACAGATGCTCAAGTCCCTCATATCTAACTACGTGGCATTCGCATACAGCCCATGCATGCCCTCCGGTGTACTTTAATTCATCTCCAAATATAAAAATATAAAATATATTTTTTATAAAATATATAATATAAAACATATATAATATATTATATATAAATATAAAACCTACTTGCATAGGTGTAAGTACTGTGGGGATGGTGGCTTCCCTGGATGATTAGAGACTCCTGACATGGAAATCTATGTTTGTCATACACAAGAAATTTGGTTTTATTTCTTTTTGGTTTTAAATTTTTTTATTTATGTCTACAATATGTTTTTCATACAGTATATTCTCATCATGGTTCCCACTCTCCCAAGACTTCTCAAACCCTCCTAACCTCCTCACCCAACCCTACACCTTCTTTCACTCTTTTTAGAAAATGAACACAGAAAAAAAGAAGCAACCAAAACAGAATTCAAAAAAAGGAATATCACAAGAAATGCATAAATAAAAACCGAAAAGTACAATATCAGAAACTATAATATGCTAGCAAAATATTAGTATATAAAAAGATGCCCAAACAAAGCAATGTGGGACAAAATGTCTATAAATATCATTGAGTTCATTTTGTGGTGGCCACCTGCTTCTAGGCATTGAACCTACCCTTACATGTGGTTTATATACCCAGTAAGACTTGACAAAAACTATTTTTTTTTGAGTGGATGCTAACAGGAGAACTGGAGTCCATTTTCCCCTCCCAGCACTCAGGCCCTGTCCGACTTGAACCTGTGCAGGCCCCGTGCATTAGGCCTCAGCCTGTGTGAGTTCTTATGTACCCCAATCCTGCTGGGTCTGGAATATAGTGTTCCCTTGCTGTCATCCATCCCCTCTGGCTCTTACAATCTTTCTGCCTCCTCATCTGCCTCTCGTCGGAGCCCTGAGGAGAGGAATTTGATGAAGACATCCCATCTAGGACTGGCTGTTCCAAAATCTTTCACTCTATGTACATTGTGCAGTTCTGAGTCTCTGTGTTAGTTCCCATGTATTGTAGGAGGTGGCGTCCACTGGTTGAGTCCACAGATGCATTACCTACAAACAGAGAGGACCCAGCTGGGAGGCTGGAGAGACGGCTCAGCAGTCAAAAGTAGTTAAGTGAACAACCATGAGGACCAGTGTTTGAATCCCAGCACCTATTTAACAAACAGGGTAACTGACATACACCTGTAACTCCAGTTACAAGGGATCAGATGGTGTGTGTGTGTGTGTGTGTGTGTGTGTGTGTGTGTATGCATACATGTACATTCAAAAATCAATAAACAAATAAATAGAATAAATTTTTACAGCGAAACCGAAAAGGAATGCTGAAGTGGCTCAGGAAAGGCAGCACTACTGTGATGGTGCAGACATTAAATTAACTCGTTGTTGCCCAGTCCCTGGCTTGTGGTTCCGCACACCTTCCACTTATTTGCACAGCTCAGTGTTTCACAGAGCACTTGCCAGCCGGTTATGCTTTGACTCTTCAGACAGCACAGCATGGTGAGCAGCATAGGTGCAAAACCCCATTTAAAAGACAGAGATGACCTCTGCCTCTGCAGGAGCAACGACCTGGGAACTGAAGTTTGTCCAGCTGAAGCTGGTAGGGCTCTCACAGAATCAGCTCTTAACCTGCAGGTTGCTTCCAGGCTATCTGCTTCCTGCCTCCCCTTCTTCCCACATGACATGCTCTCAGCCCCTCCTTGCTGAACAGGGCTTCCTATGAGTTTATAAGAGACTGGGTCCCTCGTGGGGAGGGGGGCTCCTCAGCATGAGCCAGAAGAATGCTCTTGAAAACGGATTGCACCGCCTAGGAGAAGATTATTTAAATCCATCCCTTTAAAACATTCCCTCACTCCTGCCAGGCTGGGCCAGGAGAAAAAAAGGCGCAGGAAAGGGACATCAGTTTAAAGTGACAGCACTGACTTTAAACCCTGGGCACATGTGGGAGCCTCGCCATGTGCTGCAGTCCCAGTTCAAAACCAAAGGCTCACCCTGGAAGACTCTTGAAAGCCTTGGCACCACACTCGCAGACCTGCTCAGAGAGATTTCCCGGAGCCTGGAGGAGGCTTTCTCTTTACCCTGGAGCAGGCCAGTTCAGAAGCAGCCCAGAGCAGGCAAGTGAAAGCAAAGAACCCCTTCAGGAGAGCCAAGTAGCCCTGTTTAATTGCCTGTCTCATGTCAAATCAGTTAACTGGTGGCCTGGAGCAAAGACAGAGTGTCCAGCATTCAATCAAAACACGTTTTCTTACTAGAGAGCAATTCTGATCCCAAAGCCCACAAGCTGAATACAAGTTCTAGCATCTCTGTGGACCTACTTGGTTCTCTCGCCCCTTCTAGGAGGCCCACCAAGTTCACCCCAATCTTTAGTGGGTGTAGGTAGTTTATTTTTCTCTGTGTGGCTTGTATTGTGTGTACAGATGCCAGGAGTGTCTGACTGAGACAGAATGCCTGAACAACACCCAGATTCTAATGGTTTATTCACAAAATGCCTTGCTGATTTTTTCCAGAATAAGAAAACTAAGGAGGATTAATACACTAATATGCAAAATTAAAGCATTTTTAAAAGTTTTCCAATATATCCTATTATGCATTTCCACTCACTGGGTTCCCAAGGCCTAGCTCAGTGCTATATAGACTCAGCTGCCAAAAGACATTGGTTGGATAAAGAACTGACTGAATTTTCACAGAAGTACAGAGCCATACTGGGTATCTAAAGACAATCTTCCAAAGGATGACACCATGGGATGCTGAGAGCTTTCAAGAAGTTCCGGAGCTCCTACCCCTTCCTCTTGAAATGGATTCTGTGAACTTTCCAAATCTATGAAAATGCAAGATGTCTCAGAAGACCAGACTCACAGAAAGTAAGGCTGGAGTGGGCAGCATATTTCAGCACAGGCCACTGTGATTCCATCTTCCTAAAACTCAGTTTGTCTCCCTCTGTACTTCCATGTAGTCCTGATCACCTATACCCGAGGAGCAAGTGAAAGAGAATATTTAAGTTCTAACCATATGGCTATTCTTTGAGGTAACTGCTTCATGTAATTTCCCCTTAGTTTGCACATCAATAAATCTGTCTTTTCTCTTGTTCATCTGTCAATTGTCAGTTTTTTAATACTCCAGTATCAAAACATCAGAGGCTGGATGTTTTAATTCATACAAATACCACTTTTTAACTTGAGTGGTAAGGTAGACTCATCATGGATGTGGTGGTAGGGAGGTGTGGTCTTTTGGGGCTGTTGGCATACAGAGTACCAAGCAGCAAGCCCTCCTGAGAAGATCATCCATGGGGCCTCCACTTCCATTACTACAAGATGGGTAAGGCAGGAGAGTGAAGGGTAGGGTGATAGGCATTTGGGGTACTAGGGAACCATTAGTGGCATCTCTTGCGCTTCTCTCCCTCCTGAATGCTGGGAAAGCTGATAGACTGAGGAGAAAAGGCCAGGCTTTGAATATAAGCAGAGCATGAGGCTTTCCCAGGGGACTTATCTCCAACCCCTCCCCACCAAATCATCTTGTGAGATTATTACTGTTAGAACACATTCGTCTAGCTCCTCGCAGTGTTGAGATGTTCAGCCATCATGACTCAAATGATGACTACATGCCTCTGAGGGTCACAGCTAGTCCACACCCTCTGAGCTTTCAAGGGGTCATCTGAAGCCTGTTTCCTGATGGATAAACCCAGGAATGTCAGCTGTCCATCCTCACAAAGCTCTGTGTCTCTATGTTGCTGACACAGTGTGGTGGCTCTGGTGATCTGGTGTTGCTGTCTGCGCTGTACCTAAAATGTGAGCAACTGGAGGTAAGGAAAGGAGTGGGAAAGCGGGGAGCTTCTAGCAGCACGATGTAGACCCCTTATCTCTCGTCATAACAGGGGGTGTTACGGGAGATTTCCCACATATTTGTGAGCAGACTTAATAATAAAGGGCTTTCCGTCTCAATGTGTCAAGTTCCTGCAACACACTGTCAAGGAAGAGATATAATGCAAAGCAGGTCAAGGTCATGAGCCCTTCCTTGTTCGTTACAATGTACAGCATCACCTTTCTCCAGACAGATGCCACAGAAGCATGAGCTACCACCTGAAATGTAGCTAGAGAGAGACCATTGGAGAATAGATGTGAAGTTGCACAGAAAGCGTGTGCAAATTTCAGTCTTCCTTGATTGAACTCTGACCCCCCAAACCTTCAATCCAGTCCCTTCATACGCCGAAGCTATACAACTTTTTGGGCTTTGCCCTCAAAAGAGAGCGTAGGGGTTGGCAGCGACTCCAGAGCATTTCAGGATTCCTCTGTGCGCTGCAGGAAACAGTGGCAGTTCCGGGGAAGTGCTCTCCTTCCAGAGTCCAAGTCGGGCATCTCTGGTTTCTCCAGGTCGGCTCAGTGTTAAGCACATCAAACAGTTCCTAGCAGTGTGCTGTGGGACACAAGCAGCGGTGGAGATCTCAGCTCTTAGCTGGTCCTGTAGCCCTTGTGTTTAGCTTTGTGACCACGTGGCTTACTTACCTCGGCGCCCACTGTGTCTCTGCTAGGTGTTAGATAAAAGGCATGATACATGGGAAGAATGTGCAAAGAGACATCCTCGAAGGTCGTTAGCTACTTTTGTGGAAAGGGGAAGAAAGTTGTAAAGAAAGGAAGGGGAGAAGGGAAGTAGGGGGGCACACGGACCAGCAGGCCATCTGACTCTACCTGATGACATTCACTGTCTACATAATGAACCATGAACTGGAGGCTAAAGAGGGGAAAATGGGGAGTCGGAGCTAATTCACTGTGGTCTACTTCCTAGCCTATGTCATTGTCTAGAACTGTGTTCACAGGCCAAAGGGGGCCCAGGCAGTCCAGATGCTGGCCGGCATTGCATTTCAGCAGCTGCTTACATTGTCCTCTTAGCAAATGAAAACCTGCAGGGGTGGTAGCTCCAGGCTTATTTTCCAAGGGAAGGGGATAAAGGGACTCTGGTGAGAAATGGAATGGTGTGGTAGAGAAGGCACCGGATCCAGACTAGAGCTTCATTTTAAATTACTTATGGGTTCCTAATGGAGGTGACAATACCTTCAATCAACTCAGGTTACCTCCTCAGAGGTATAGCTACCTTTTAGGCTTATTCTTATTCAGAGATATTAGTGACATAAGGGAACATAAATCCATTTGCAAAGCATTCTATATGACATAAAATCATTCCAACTATTATCAGACCTTGATCTGATGTGAAAAGAATGTTTGGTCAGAAAAGAAAACTTCAGGTGTAGATCCCACCTAGGAAAAGCAACACTAGTTTCTCCATTATTCCTATTTTGTAGCCCAGCATGAACTTGGGTGTAAGGGTGTACACATGCACAAATTAATGGCTGGTGTTGAGGAGGCATGATGACACTGCTCTGATAGATTTGTTTGTCTACTTACTAGATAGTTGGAGAAAGAAATCAGTTTCATACATAATCCAATTGGGAGAGAAAAGGTGGGGAAAGAGACCCTTACCAAACTGGTGTGGCTGTCATCAAGGGAATAAAACCGCCGCCTAATCAAATGCATCATTAAAAGTACAGACATTAGAGCCTGGTGCTGACAGCTTTATGAGCTAGGCATTTGCAGTTAATTAGGATATACGACTTTTGTGGCTGGAACTGCACCAGGGGGGTTATTCGACTGCAGCTAAGTAACACCTGCTTCCATAGCCATGGCACCTGGGTCATGGGAGGTTTTAGGGGTTTTCCTCCAGCCTGGCCTTGCAGGTGATCGTGGATAGCGCTTAACCTGCAAATGTGGACCTTAGCTCATGTAACAGCTGAATGTCTTCTCAAAATAGCAACAGCAATTTATGTATGAATCTTTCTGCCCAGTCTCATGGACTCAAATGTGTAGAGCTTCCAGCCTGGAGAAAGACACACCTCCATTTCTTAGTTGTGCTCCATTCCCTCTGGACAGGAGGTGATGAGGCTCAGAACACAGCGGCCCAACATATGACACTTTGGTCTGTTGGTTATTTTGAGCTCTAGGCAACTGGAAAACATGGCATGCAAGATGGGATTTCTGCCTTTGCCATTTCTATATAAAAGCAAGACACACATTTCCTGTCTGAAAAATGTCCTCCCTGTACCAAGAAGAGGAGGACAATTTTTACATCAAGGTACAGCAGACAAATGCCAAGATAAATCTATACAAGGCAACTCAAATCACACATATCCTCCATTTGTTTCTCTATCCTGATTCCTAAACACCTACAGCTTTCCTCTGTCTTGAGCTCTATTTTCCCTCATCTTCACATTTTAATGTTCTTTGTTTAAATGGCTTACGAAATCTCTAAGTCTTCAAGGATTTTGTTGTTGTGGTTGTTGCTTTGAGGCAGGGGACTCACTGTATAACCCAGGCTGGCCTCCATACCATGATTTTAGGCACATGCTACTGTGTCCACTAAACCTTCCAGGAGAGGAAGAGCACTTCTTTCTATGATACAGGTCCCATGTTACATAACAATATAAATCTTAGATAAAATTTATGTGCTTTTCTCCTGGTAATTTGTCTTTCATCAACGTAATTCCAGTCCCCTCACAGCAGGAGATAAGAAGGCACAGGAAACAAGGATGCCCGCAAGTTCCTGTGTTCTGAAGGCCTCATGGCAGTAGTAGAAAGTCAATCTCTGAGTTTTCACTTGTGCCAGGAGTATCTGATAATTGGAAAATTGCAGAGCTAGGCTACATTTAACTGTGATGTGCAGTAGGAGGAGGTGTGATACTCACAAAACAACAACAACAACAACTTGATGCCCTTATTGTAAGAAGACAAAGGATGTGAAAAGACTTGGACTAGGATTAGGATTGCTGTCTTTGCTGCATATTAATAGAGGTGTGTAACGTTTCTCAAACCCCACTCTTCCACCCACCAAGCCTTCCCATTTTCTACACACGTGTGCATGCACACAGACCCACACATACACATACACACACTTCAGGCTTCATTTATTTAGAAGAATCAAATCTTTAGATATTGTTAGTATTGCTTAACTTGTCAACTTGGCTGTCTTTAGAATCACGTATCTGATCTTGATTAAGGGAGCCATTCTGGGGCTACTGAGAAACCTTGGCACTGGGGAAATTACCAAGAATCCACAAGGATGGCCACAGCTAAGATCCTAAGCAATTTTGGAGAGGGTGCCCTGAATTGGCCTTCCCTTGTAATCAGATTGATGACTACCCTAAGTGTCATCATAGAAACTTCATCCAGCAACTGATGGAAACAGATGCAGGGATCCACAGATAGCACTGGGGCGAGCTCCTAGAGTTTAGTTGAAGAAAGGGAGGAGTGAGAATATGAGCAAAGGTCATGACCATGATGGGGACACCCAAGAACCAGCTGACTTGAGCTAGTGGGAACTCACTGACTCCAGACTGACAGTTGGGGAGAACTACATAAGCCCAGACTAGGCCCTCCGAATATGAGTGACAGTTGTGTTGCTGGAGCACTCTGTGGGGCCATTGGCATTGAGACCAGCATTTATCCCTAGTACTTGAACCAGAGTTTTGGAGCCCATTCTCTTTGGAAGGATACCTTACTTAGCCTAGATATGGGGAGAGGGCCTTTGTCCTGTCTCTAAGTGATGTGCCAGACTTTGTTGAGTGGATGG
>LOEQ01000673.1:456521-472300 GCA_001685075.1 Bramus lutescens | reverse complement strand
TGTGTGTGTGTGTGTTCTATAGTGTTCTCCGGGTAGCAAACCCATTTGGGCCTGGTAGCCAGATACTCAAGAAAGCTCTAGAAAGTGTATTTCTTTTATTGTCTACTCCTCTTCTAAGAAGCAGGTGATGTTACACCAGGGCCCAGGAGTAGGCATATGTATGGGGGAAGGGAATCAGAATACACACAGAAAAATAAAAGGCGGAGAAGGAGAAGGTAGCAGGCACATTCAACTCACACGTCAGGCAGAAGGACTGCTGCTTCTGGACGAGCACTCAGTCTGCACTGGGAGTCCACTGTGGTCTGAGTCAGGGCCCACTCTACTGAACTGCTTGAAAGGGCTGCTGCGAAGTGGAGTCCTCACCCAGCAGAGGATGCCTCCCTGACTCTAACCATGGCAGAAAACAAACACTCTTTAGGGCCAGGCACAGTGGCTCACACCTGTAAGCCCAGTGTTCCATGGGCTGAGGCAGGAGAACTGATGTAATGGAAAGGCCATCTGGGGCTACACGGTGAGCTGCAGCCAGTTAGAAATACACAGCAAGGTGCTGTAACTACACAGGAACACACATACACACACATCATGACCCATAGACCATGGCCCAGAAACACAGATTTAGTTTACCCTGAATTCCATGTTCAAACATCAGTTTCATGAAGCTTTATAGCTGAGCAGAACAAATAAAGTCATAAATCAAGGCAATTTTAAAATATATTGGTGGGTATATCAGAGAGGTGGTCACCACAAGATGCAGGAGCTTTGCTAGAAACTTCAGATGCCATCTGACAACATCTTAGCTTTTGGGTTACTGCAAACTATTGGTCTGCTCAGTCAATAGTTTATACATATTTTTATCTGTTAGTCACAGAATGGTAGTTCTGACGCAGAAGTGGGTAAGGAATGGGTATTTTGAGGGCAAAAGCTTACCAGAAATGAGATAGTTAATCTGTGGGCCTGCAATGTTCCAACCTCTCCATATTACTGCTGGGCCAATCAATCAATCAATCAGGCTTTGTGAATGCATCTTCCTTCCAGGGAGTCTCATTGGCTGGACATAAGACAATACTGGCACAAAGTGACAAGTGACTGTCAGCTTTTTATTACTGTAATGCATGCCTGAGGCCACCAATGTATAATGAGGAAAGGTTGAGTTTTGGTTCCCAGTTCTGGAGTTTCAGTCCATGATTAATTAATGCACTTGCTTTGGGGCTGGGTTTAGGGAGTACATTCCGAGAATTATTGGAGAATGTGATGGGTGAAGTGTCACATGTTATGTTAACATCTGACAAAATCCCATGACCCCCTTTAAGACCTCCAGAAGACTTAGGACTTTCCATCTCTTAAAGGATTGAGCATTTCCTAAGAATACCACAGGCTTGGAACCAAGCCATAAATGGCTGGCCCTTTTGGGGACACTCTTGATCCAAACTCCAGCATTTTGGATCTTTCCGTATCAGAAGATTTAGGTTTTCTAGGAAGAGTCTCACTTCTTGAGCTGAGAAGCTCCATGTCTCCAGAGGTGTCCAGAGGTGGCACTTTAGAAGCAGGTCACCTTACACTCTATGGCTGTTTCCTATTTTAAAGAAAGTTTCAGAGAATGTACTATTGTCGCTGGACACAGCAAAGGTCCAGTGGGCACAAACAGAGACACTAACACGTTCTAGCAGCCATCCTGGGAACAATAACGTAAAAGAGATATTATGTTTTCAGGATTAAGTTGAGCCAGTGTCCGGGTGTCACCACAGACAGGAAAGCATTATCCTGGCCTGTGATGGGAAGTGAGGTGAATGGAGGCAGCAAGACAAACCTTCTGATGCATTCAGAAGCTACAGCCCTGGAAGGAGAGAGTGTCAAGATGAAAGTAACTCCATTATGGAGGTTTAGATGTTCTTAAGAAGGGTCAGACAATGGGGAGTAATGGAAACAGGCCACCAAGGCCTATGCAACAAGGATAGATTATGTTTGCAGAAAGAATCATCAGGCCTTGGACTCTTTGCGTCTTTCCTGTCTTTCAATCTGAGTGACTTCTTAGCATAGACATGAAGGTAAGTCAGGGCTGAGGAAATTTGTCTCATGGTTTCCTGTGCCACACCAGGCCAGGTGCAGAGACAGGCATGGGATGCACCTGGTGCCTGCAGCAGATGAGGCCATAGGGGCTCTGAAAACAACCTTGTTCTGTCAGTGGTGATGGCAGTGCTGCACTGTGATCAGGGCTTGATTGGCACTGTGTATCTGTAGTTTGCAGCATTAACCTGATTCAATCTCATGACTTGGGGATGTTTGGATTAGGGGCAGTCCAACAGTCTAGCCAGGGGAATTACACTCAAGTGTTGGTGGGTCAGGATTTGATGTTACATGGATTAAACTATAAGCCACACACTTGGCCATCAGCTACAGGCCATGT
Source organism: Bramus lutescens (assembly GCA_001685075.1). Classification (NCBI taxonomy): domain Eukaryota; kingdom Metazoa; phylum Chordata; class Mammalia; order Rodentia; family Cricetidae; genus Bramus; species Bramus lutescens. The sequence continues at coordinate 469,896 of LOEQ01000673.1, read as the reverse complement.
TACAGGCTTTCAGAGCCAAGAATTCAGGCTTTCTTTATCAAAGGAAGTCCAGCTGTGTGCTGTCTTACTTGGTGGCTGCCTCTCTCTGCATGTCTGCTGGGAACAAGAAATGTGCCTAGCCCACAGTGAAATGTGGTCTAAGTGTAAGATACACAATGACACAGTACTCCTCCACAGACAGAATTATGTTTTGGGGACAAACATATTAATAACTCCATTAAATGATAGTATGTCTGAAATACTGTGTTTAATAAATACTTAAATTAGTTCATCCATCTATTTTCACTTTTAAGAACTATGTATAGGATTTAGAAACACATGTGTGGCTATGGCTGCCCCATTGTACCTAAGCTTCAGTTTCCTGCCCATCCAAGGGGACAGTTCAGGCTGTCTCCATGATTAATGGCCTGGCCTCTAAAGGAAACCAAAACTGACTGGTAGGAGGGCAGGTTTCTGTGCCTCCACATCATGGAGCAATGTTTTATTCAAGTCCAGCCTCTCATCAGATGCTGGTCCTTGTGGAGGAGAAGGCGGTGTCCTGTGCTCATCAGTTAATATGTACAAAGTGCTTTGAAGATGAAACACTAATAATAGTCAGCTGTGCCTCTGAGAGCCTTTCATGGGGAGACTTCAAAGTCCCCATCTCAGGGGGTATTGTTCTTCTCTTACTGTAACACTAATTGTACCTCATCAGGGCTCTGGCTGATTACCTTCCTCTACTTGGCCAAAAGGACACTGAGTAGTTAGACCATGCTCCTGGATGGGTGGAGGGGGAGAAGGAAATGCTCTCTGTGTGCCTTGCAGATCCCCACAGTGAACTCTGAAAGTCCAGGCCTGCATGCATACATAGGCAGGGAAGAGGCAGCAAACAAGAGGGACCTGTACCATGGTGATGCAACTTAGGTTTTCAATTATTCATTCATAAAAAAGAGATAAATATTCTGTAGAAAACATAATTGAGAGTTTGCATTTTATGTCCCCCTGCCCAGTTAGTTGTGTACAGTGTGATGCTGTACCATGATGTAGGATAGCAGTGAGTCATAAGTTTCAACCTGACTTACCATCCAAAGGGAAAAGACTGGGCTCTACAGGATGCGATATTCTTCTGGTATATTGTGTTTTATGTATTCACAACCCATCATGCCTTGTAAACTCTCATATGTGTGTACATTTTATAGTTAAAACTTTATTATAAACAAGTCTTTATGCTAGATAATTTTGCCCAAATGGGGCATTTTGCATGTCAATTGTGAGTACCTTCAATGCAGGCATCTACAGTGTTTGGTGTTTGGTGGGCAAAGCAACACTCCTATTTTCTAGTAGGACATAATAAAGGTTTATTTGGATGCCAACCCATCCTGAGCTCCTGTGCTTAGCACGTGTTCTCTGGCTGTCAGGACTGCTGGTGCAGGAGACATCTGTCATTGGATGTCAACCTTGAGGCGGATGTGACAGCCTAGGCAAGGAAGAGTCACAGTGCTTAAATATAGGGTTCAGTTCAGTCCAGAACGAGCCCTGATTGGGCCCCCACGAGGTTCTCCAGTCTGCAGCCAGTTGACACAACCAAGTGACATCTGATGCTGGGCTTAGTCAAGCAGAGAGAATAGGGCTACAGAAATAGAAAGGGGCGTGCTGAGAGCGCTGCTCCCCAGAGACTTCATCTCAGCCCTAGCTCCAGGGCTTGGAGGTCCAAGGACTTGGGGACTTAAGCCTTGAGGACTGCCTCAGCCCACTGAGGGTGGCCACTGCAGCAGAAGCCCTCTTCTCTACCCGGCAAGTGACAAAGAACAAAAAGTAGGTTGGCCTGCCAGGCACCAAGCCAAGGAGCAACATCCCCTGGGAGAAGAAATTCCTTTATGCTAATTCCAGCCACCAGGAAGTCAGACAGGGAGAGATGACACAGCTGGATTCCCACACTGCTCAGGAAGAACTGTTGGAGGTGCCTAATTTTTCTCACCAGTAAGAAAGAAGGGGAAAGGGAGGGGGGGGCTGAGGAACACAAAAGAGCACAGAATGACAAGCACTCCACCACCAGCGGGGGCTGGGTGTGTGTGCATCTGCAAGGCTTTATGAAAAGGAATAAAACTTGTCATTTCAGATTGGAGAAGTTGAACATTGCTAATTAAGAAATTACTTAATTATGGAGAAGAAAATAAAATGAAGGTATTTTGCCCTTGAGGGGAAAAAAATCTTTGATTTGCTAAATCAAGGAAATGATTAGACTCAAACATTAAATAATTGGAAATGGCTCCAACAGAAGCATGAGAATGTACACGCTGCACTTGCCTCTAGAGGAACCCAGCCATTTCCTGCGAAGACTACCCGATATGCTTCATTCTGTAAATAAGTTTGTCTAGAATAGACTGAACATGCCCACCCTTTTGGCATAGAGAAGGACAAAACAGATTACTTGCATACTTATCTGTGCATGATAACGACATCTATCTATAATGTTTTATTCATCATCCCTCAACTATTTTTGCCTCCTGCCCACCCAATGTGGCTTTCCTCTTCCCATCAACAATTCTTCAACAGTATATCTCATATCAGTCCCGACACCGGGCACTAGAGCTGCAATGTGTTGTTCTCCCTATTGTCCAACCAGCCTCCGTTCCATCAGAGATGTCCAGATCATAGACCAAGCCAGGCAGCAATCACTGAGCCAGGCCTCAACCCTAGACATAGAGCATCACTCTCAGCAGTCTCTTTAGAAGTGACATATGGGAGACTCTTTTGCATTTCTTCTGCTGAACAACTGGTCTTACTCCAAGAGTCACCTCTCTATGGATAGTTCTCTTTTTCAAGCTAAACTCAGGACTTCAGTCTTGGATTTTCAATTTCTCCATTTTTATACTCATAGGTCACCTCAAAGTCAGCATGGCCAACATGGCATCCTTTATCTCCAGAGCCACTGGAATTCATTTCAAAGTCTGCAGATGTAATTCTGTGATGGGATGTCAGCCTAGTATGTATGAAGCTCCTGGACTGGTCCCTAATACCAGCAAACAAAATCAAAGAACTTGAACATGTTCCCAATCTTTTATTGTTCCATGGTAAAATCTTAAGTCTGCTGTGCCTTAGTGCTTTGGTTGCCCTCTATATACCACAGGTTACTAAGCATACTGTCAGTGCTTTATTTAAGGTATGGTAGCCTGTGCTTGACTATACTGTATATATTTAGAAGACTAAAAACAGCCATTGACTTTCCCCATAAATGAATGCATGCATCAAAATAAATGAATGAACATACAACTTCCAGGTCTTCTCCATGCATTAATCTTGTTTGTACTCACAGAAAGTTAAAGAAATAAGAAGTTAAAAATACTCCCTCCCCCCTTCTTTCTTGACAAGGACAAGAAGGTTCATGATCACAGGTACACTTGACAACCTAAATTCTGAGAAGTCTTGATATCATTTCCCCAAGGAAACTATCCCTGAATGCTGAAGATAATTTTTGTGCCTCTTTTAATTTTTACAATGGCAAACATGTTTTTCATCATTAACATGCAGTAACATGAGCCTTTTAGATCATAAGGTCAGGAGAGACCCATTTTTACTTCTACATTGCTCCAGAGTATACCTAGAAAATTGAAAACAGGCATTGACCTATTCCCCATAAATGAATGCATGTATGTGAATAAAAAAATAAAAGAATGAGAACATATTTGGCATTCACATCAATAGTAAAGGGTAGAGCCAGAGACAAGAACTAAGTGTCCATCTTTCCATGTTCCTGTCTAGACTCCTTGATATACTATGAAATGAATTACTTTGGTGTATGGTATATCCTCATTGTCTTAGTGTATTGTGTGTTGCTATAATAGAACACTAACACTGAGCAGTATATAAAGAGAAGAGTCCTTCTTGACTCATGATTCTGATAACTGGAACCTCCTCCCTCTCAGATATCTGGGGAAGACATAAAGTAACATGTGAGCAAGAGAGAGCAGAAGAAAATGAGGATGCTGAGAAAGGCCACTTCACAGTAGCAGCCAACGTAATCCAGTGCCAGGAGCCCTAACCCACCTCCTCTGGGGAGTATTGATTCTTACCTACAGGATACTGTAACCTTCCAAATCATCCATAAGATACCACCCTTTAGCATTTGAGTTCCTAGACATGTCTCATGTATATTTTTGGTGTGACATACTCTCTGTGCTGTTTCATTAGAGACTGAACCTCAAGTTCATATGAATTATGGGGGATATACCAAGTGCAACCTTATAGCTACTATATGCCATATCAAAAAAATAGCCTTCCTTTTATCCCAACTGCACAAAAGATACAGTCAACACACACATGACCAGTTTTCTCTTTGGCTACGGTCTAAATTTTGTAGTCAGAAGAGTCAGAGGCAATGGAATCCAACCTCTTTCCCAAGAAGGAAGCTTTCTCGGGGGATAGGTTATTCCAAAATCCAAAGAGAACACTAGCAGTCTAGCACCCTTTGGAAACACACCTTCATTCCTTGGGATGACCACCGTGGTGGTCCTCTACCCTACAGACCTCCTCCCTGCCCCCAGCATCCACACAGTCATGTGGACATCACTTAATCTGCCCCCTCTAATGCATGCCTTCAAATTCCATGTACCCTGTGATCTCATTTAAGGGCCACAAGTGAGATGTCTTCCTTAATGTTCTAGGATGTCATCTGCCATGCCTTTCCTTGCAAGCTGTCCAGGCCTATTTACCACACTTTCCAACTTAGAATCAGTCATGCATTGTATTTTTTGGTCTTGATAAATGCTTGTGAGTCATACATCAGCTAAGTCATAAAATATGTGGGTCTTGCCAAGGTTCCCACTCCCAAAAAATAAATCATTGCAGGTACGGTGAGAACTTGTCTGTCAGTCTGTGTAGGCAAAACACCTTCATTCACATTTTGGAAGTGCACTATTTGAACAAAATGTAAAGTGTGATTTCATTGCTAGACTACCAGATAAGCAACCCATGCTCTGAGTAGCAGAAGGTTATCCAGGTATCCAAGAGTGTGACCTACCTGTGACTGTAATCCAGGTGTGGTGTAGGAGGTTCTTCTGTTCATGTACTGCTTTCATTGGCTAATGAATAAAGAAACTGCTTTGGGCCTGATAGGGCAGAACTTAGGTAGGCAGAGAAGACTGAATGCTGGGGAAGAAGGGCAGAGTGACAGATGCCGCTGTGGATCTTCTGCCTGAGATGGACGCTGGTTAGAATCTTGCCATTAAGCCACAGTCATGTGGTGATACTCAGGTTAATAGAAATGGGTTAAATTAAGATGTAAGAGTTAGCCAATAAGAAATTAGAGTTAATGGGAAAGCAGTGTTGTAATGAATACAGTTTTTGTGTGGTTGATTATTTCAGGTGTAAGCTAGCCAGGTGGCCGGGACAAACAAAAGGCCACCCTCTCCATGTAACACAGGTGATAAAATATGTGCTGGAGTTTCTGTGTTAGTCTGCTTGGACTGCCATAGCAGAATGAACATGCTGGGTTACTTAGCAACACAACCCCTCTTCCACAAAGAGTATAAAACCCAGTTATGGGCAGGGTGGCTTTTTCTGAGGTCTTTCTCCTTGTACAGAGCTGCCATCCAGCTATGCTTTCAAGGAGTCTCTCCTCCACTCCAGTGTGTGTGTGTGTGTGTGTGTGTGTGTGTGTGTGTGGCCCTGCAGAATTGAAATAAATTTATCTTTTAAACTGTGGTCTCATTTAATCACAATTACCTCTTTAAAAAATCTTTTCTCCAGAGCTACCTCAGTAGGTGAGTGCTTGCCTAGCATGTGCAAGGACCTGGTTTCCAATCTTCCACACGAGAAAAAAAAATCCTGGCCACATTCAGTGGTACTAGAGTCTGATAGGAAACTTGAGGGAGAGGGAGGGCACAGTTCAGCCACAATAGTATGGTAATGTGTAGAGTCTCACTGTAATTAGTATGAGCTGGGTGAAGTAGGAGAGGAGGCCTGGTTGGTCTGGGAGAGGAATACTGTGCCTGTTTTTGCAATTATTTTTATTTTTCATTTACTTTTTCGGGACATTTTTCTTGACCTATTGAAAAAAACCACAAGCATTTAAACACTTAAACAATTTCAAATCTAAGGAAATAATATGGTTTGCATGAAGAAACAATGAAGAGTAATGGGATAGCATGAGCAATCAGAGGTTATTTTTTGCCTCCCTGTACCTTTCTACTGGCTGACTTTCATCCCTTGCCTCTGTGCTATGAGAATGCCAAGCTCAGTGGGCACCTGCTGCAGGCAGTCGCTTAGCGCCTGGGAGTCTTGCTGAACTCTAGACCCCAGGGTCACCCAAAATGTGAAATCCAGAACTCAGAGCAAAGATTCTGATGCTCTTGAGAGGATTCCTAGCACTGGCTGAAAGACTGGAAGAGTATATGAACTGAAACCCAGACCTGAGGAAGGCTGAGAAGACATGTCATGGTTGTGCCTTGAATGGGACACCGTCTGGGGTTGGAGAGAACTTTGCCAGCCCTGCACAGTCAGCTCATTTGCCATTTTTACCTGCAGTTATTTTTGTTGCAATAACCAGCTGCAAACAAACTTGATCCAAGGGACAAGAGGTGGGAAGCGTTTATCCTTCCAGATGCAGTGGAGCGAAGGGCTCTGACTGCAAATGTGTTCACAGCAAGAAGACAAGGCCCTGCAGAGGAGGCCAGACATCTGCTCTGGAAAAAGAAGGAGTGGATAATGCTGGGATGCAGAGGAGGGCAAATCCAGGCTTCAAGAAAGACAGAGAAGCCAGCTATCCACACAGGATTCAAAGCCTATATCATTCTTCTCTTTGAGGAACTGAAAGGGACCTGGAACAGGGAAACTGAAAGTCATCTGCTCTGCTTTAGATTCTACTATAAGCAGACACTGAGATAAATTTAGGGACACTTTTTATCTGGATAGACAAGGAAGACACCAGTGGAAATGGGAAAGGCAAAAACTACAAGCTGATGGGTCTTGATTCCATTATGGAAACCTCTTATGGGCAGTGGAGAGCTCACACTTGAGAGCTACCACAGTCCAGTCCTCAAAGCTACCCAGTTTAGGCAAGAGGAGAACACACAAACTCTTGAATGTTTATGGAGCATCCAATGTCAACCTCAACATTACTAAGCATTAATTTTATTGGGATCAAATGAGCTAACCTAATAAGGTAATGAAGAGTGAGAACCTGAATGCCTGGAGCCCAGGACAGGCAAGCTGCACAGCCAATAATCTGAGAAGCTTCAAGGGACCTGGAGACAACAGAGCCTGCCCGGTAGCAAGCAATCAGAGTCCTCTCACTACCTAGGACTTTGTGCTCTTGCCTGTGAGAAGGTAAAGATCCCTGAAAGCCCATCTCCTTCATGATGCTATTTGAATAACTTTACGATGAGTGTGCCCATGTGCAAAAGGTGCCTTTATGAAAAGTGGGTCAGCATGTGGAGGCACGCTTCTCCTGGCACTCCATAGCACACAGGGGTACAAAGCAGTGTGCACCTTTACTCTCACATGATTCTCAGCACAATGCACTGTGGCAGAAGGACAAGGCACACTTCTTCAGATGATGCGAATTTCTTGACTGTTAAACTCTTAGGGACTTCTGTAGATAGTAGCTGCTTTTATGCTGAACTCTTCATGAATCTTTTTGTCCTAAACATAGGCCAACTAGCAGTTAGAGCAGTGGTTCTCAAATGCTGCGGCCCTTTAATACTGTTCCTCATGCAGTGGAAAGCCCCAGTCATAAAACTGTTTCATTGTTACTTTATAACTGCAATTCTACTGCTGTTATGAACCACAACATGAATATCTGAAATGTGATCCCTGTGGGGTCGAGGTCCACAGACTGAGAACTGAGTTAAAGGAAGTAGGTCAAACCATCTGAATAGCCAAAGAAGCCATTCTGGTGTTGCCTCTGGTGTAAATTGAATGTCTTTCAGCAACAGTATGGCTAGAAGTTTCCAGGGAAAAAATGAGACACCTACAACATCAAAGTTAAAAGCCTTCCGGAGGTAAACAGATCAGGCATTTCAGCGTACCTGTTATGGTTTAAACACGCAATGTTCCTCACGGGTTCAGGTGCTGAGTTTTGGTAGCTAGTAGGTAGCATTATTCTTGCAAGCGCTAGAAACTGTAGGGTCTGGCTGGAAGAGGTAGAGGGCATGGCTTTGAAGGTTACATACTGTCCCCAGGCTTTTCTTCTCTCACTGCTTCTTATCCACCTTGAGATAAAGAACATTGTTGATACATAGGTCTACTTCTATGGTGTTCTGCTCAAGTACAGAGCCAAGAGACCATGTGGCAAAGATTCATTCATTCTTTTGCTTCAAACACTTCTTAATATTTGCTATAGGAGGATCAAACTCAGGTTGTTAGACTTGGCAACACGCGTCGTTATCCGCTGAGCCATCTTGCCGGTTTTTCGAGGAGTTTTTAAAATTAAGAACCTTGATGAGAAAATAGCCCAATTATTTCAAAGTAGGGACATTACACAGTTCTAATTTCATGCAGCATATGTTAATTCTCTCGTACTATGTAGTGGATGTCATGCATATTAGGCAGGAGGGTTGTGCAGCCTCTGTCCATGCACCATCCTAATGGAAGTCTACAGAAANGGGGGCTGCTGTAAGATCCACGAAGGCAGGAGTGTAGCTGGGGCTCCAATGAAAAGCAAATTGAGAGCAGGGGGCGTATCACAGTATGAGAAAGTCTCCAGCACATTCATAATGAATGGCCTAAATTAGGAAGCAACAGAGTTTTCCAGCCAGAAAGCTGAGGGGCATACACTAACTGTATCAAATGGTGTGCGGAAGGAGGGAATCAGGAGACAAACTTTTCAATGTTTTCCAGTAAGAAACTGGAAAATCATATTTTTGTAGCAGAAAGTAGATTATAAGAGGCAATTGTGGATGCAGGGAGGCAAATTAAGATACTATTTCTCCAAGCATGAAATTATAATGATAGTACCACCAGGGAAGGTCAAATTAAAAACCTATCAAGTAGGCAGAATAGGTGTGGTTTAGTAATAGCAATGGCAAAGGAGGGCAATTGACTTCCATGTCTCTTGGGTGACAGCACTGCAAGCTGTACTGGTAGCTATGATTTGGACTGGAGGCTAGAATGGAAATGGATGAGGATAATGGTAGGACAGATAAGCCTATTGCTTAGAAGGCACAATCTAATGGCACAGTCACAAAATGGGCTGGATGACTATCTTTAAAAACAGGGAAAAGGAGCTGGACTTTGGCCTGTAACTCCATAGTCTGGGGATTGGTTTGCATTAAACACAAGGTTGTGAGTCTTATTTCCAGAACCAGAATGGTATGTAGGGGTGGGGGGAAGAGAGTAAGAAAGCAAGAAAGGGAGGGAAGGAGGAAGGGAGGGAGAGGAGGGTTGGTAAATGATACCCCAATAAACAGTAACAAGCCCCCAGAAAACCGGTTGCTATCATCCCTGCCCTGTTCACCACTCTGGAGTTAAGGATATGTCAAAGCCACACTTGGATTTCACATAGGTGCCAGGGTCCTCCTGTTTGTACAAGAATGATGTTTATCCACTGAGCCATCTCTCCAACCCAGAAGATAGATTCATTTGGCTTGTAGTACTGACGACTGGGAAGTTTAAGATCAGGTGAATGTATCTAGTGAGGTCCTGCCCACCAGGTGGGACTCTATATAAACAGAATATCACACACTGAAAGAGGCACATTCAGGGGAATAAACTACAGTTGTTTTTAGGTCTGATAATCTTGAGACATCACTAGCCAACAAATAGACTACTCCTTCTTAGAGTAATGGACCTATGACTTATTCACCTTCTCCCATTCCTAACAGGGATTGAATTACAACATGGGCTTGAGAAGGAGACATTCTATCCAAGAATTTGAGAAGACATGAGAAACTTGAAAAGGGATGGTACAAAGTGGAATAGTTAGAGAAATATCAGGCAATGCAGAGGGCTCATGCTAGCCTAAAGCCATACGTGATATGGCCAGTCATCATGGTTCATTTCCTGGCACAGGTTCTGAGAAAAGAAGAGATGTCATGAATTCTCAGTGATAAAGTTTTACATGTGCTTGTGGTGGAAGAACAAGGCAGTAGGTAAAATAAAATGGACAGCAAAGTGATCCCTGGAGAAAAGCAATAGACAGAGAAAAGGGAATAAGGTGATGGAGTTTCAAAGAAGGTAGAAGACAAAAAAAATCACAGAAAAAAGGAATAGTAGCATCAGGGAGCAGAGTTTAAATAACTTGAGGAATTCCAAGATGTGATAAGACCATGAACTACCAAGGGGGAAGAGTGGGAAACGAAGCCATGGTGTTCCTGTGTGGTCTGTGTTGTCCTTGTGTGTGTGCTAAGAAGTCTTCAGAAAACACAAGCTCCCATCCACCAACACTGCAGAGTGGTGTGTGGATGGACCAATCTCTTCTTCTAGTGCTTTGTGCTTTCAAAGCTATCCAAGCCTGTCTCTTGTGACTTTGGGACAGGAAGACCTTGGGAAGTCCTATGCTAACAGAAGGGTGGAGACAAGCAAGGTGAAGGCAGAGGACGGAAGCAATGCTGACAATATCACCACCCAGTTCTGATCTCCCTGACAGTTCATCTATTTAAACTTCACCTTCCAGGGCTGTCAATTCCCTCTCAACACCCTCAAGAAGACTTGATCAGAACAAGACAGCTCCATGGTAATCCCACCATCATTAAGCAACTCTAGAGTTCTGCAGAATGTCAAAACACTTTACAATTGCGTTTAAGAATTCCCCATGTAACAAGGCCAGACAGTCTACCAGTTTGAGCTAGACTCGTCAGGAGTGTAATGAAGATAGAGGTAGAGAATGGAGTCAGATTAGAGCTTAGCCGAGGAGAAGCCATGCTGCTCAGGGTGAAGGATTCATCCTTCCTGTAAAACACATGAAGGAACCTACATCACTGATTTTTCTTAGTTGTGTGCACTAGGTGTTCAAGAACATAATAAACACATCCTTACGACACCCGAGGCCCTTCTTGGATAATAATGGCATACTTTTCATTTTGAAAAACTTCTTAAAAAAGATTTATGCTTCTATTTTGTTCCTTCACCTATATTTCTATTATAATTCAATAGGCAGTTTATTATTAAATAAGAAAGTTACAAGAGAGTGAAGTGTTAACATTTTTAACAGTACTGTGTATCCTTCTATATCTGCTGAATTATAGACCCAGAGTTTAGGGAAAATAAAGGAAGAAGGGGGAATTAGAAGGAATAAGCTAGAACAGATGAGCAGAAAGATGAGGGTAAGGAGGTAGAAACGAAAGGGAAGAGTGGAAGTCAAGGAGGAAAGAAAAGAGAGGAAAGGATGGGGAGGGAGGGAGGTAAGAAGGAAAAAAGTGGTGGGGGAGAATCACACAAGTTTCCCTTGGAAAATTCCATTTTTTACAAGTGAACAGTGACAGGAAATGAGGAGAGTGGGGACAAAATGGCCTCCTAATCTTAGCTCTCTTAGACTGAAAGAATGCAGTATTTACCAAGAACCAAATCAGCAAGATTTCCTTAATTAGACCTTTTCAAGCTTCTAAAGATGGCACCTGAAGACAGACAACATTCCCAAAGAGTAAAGAAAGGGCCACACTGACAGCCCTTCTCTCTCCTGAGTCCTGTGACTGTCATTAGCAAGCGACCTTCAGAACTCCAAGCATTTACCAGTGCCACAGCCCCTCCCTCCCCACTTAGAGCTTCCTCACACCTGCAGCAGGTACCATACCATGTAGGAGGACAGCTTTCTGCAGCTCACCTGCAGGAGCTGAAAGGTTGTGCTGCTCATGGAGGAGAAGACGCTCCTGGGAAATCATAGATACCTTTCCATTCGAGCAAAAAGCCCCAGGGGAGGATGTGACCCTACCAGGCTTGTGTGGGTAAGTCTATATCCATATGCTTACTGATGAAAGACTAGAGGAAAAAATAAATTCCTCCACTAAGGCAAGAATCTTCAAGGGTTCTTAATAAAACATGGTTCCCAAGAGGCAGCTACAACAGAAGACTCTTTGTAGAGATTTATTTTAGATGTTCTGAATTTGAACATGAACCGTGTTACGGACCAGATAAAGGGCTGTATGACAGGTCTGCCCCAGCATTCCAAACAAGCAGATAGTTGTAGAAACAGACATGGAGCTGATTATGTATTCTCCGCAGTAGACAGCACAGAACTTGAATCCTGGAAATAAAAGGAACCACATGTCCTCTCTCCAGGAGAGGCAAAGTAATAAAGAGGAAAACCTCCAGACACAGTATTTGGCTTGGCCCCTTCTCTATACCCTCTGCCCTTCAAGTATCTGTAGGAAGCAGACCTGGTTCAGTATGCTTGGGGTACCAGGCAGAAGATTCTTGGAAAGTTTGGCTACAGGAAGGGTATTATTGCTAAAATAACAATTTCTCAAAAAAGTCAATATTAAGAATCTGAACTCACTTGACATCCAGAGAGGCTAAGCTAGTCCACTGAGCCATCCTTAAAGTGAAGGTTGACAAGTGTCTGCTTTGAGAGGAGTAAATACCAAATGGTTTTTCAGGAAGGAGATCTTAGAAGGCATGTGACTTAGTCTCTCTCGCTTAAGGAGACTTTCTTACACTGGGCAATGTGGAAAGAAAATAAGGGAGCTAAGAAAAGGGTAAAAATGCCTTTTATGCAAGCATAGAAATTGGAGGGTTTTTTTTTTCAGCTTGTAGGAACTTTTTTTTCCTCCACCTCTTTTCCCTTTGCTCAGGTGTCTGCAGAGGAACTCAGAACCACTCAGTGGTGGCTCCAACCCACTCGGTGGCCTGCGCTGTGGGAGNTAGAAGTAAAGATCGGGCATAACCTCCCATGGGTGCTCACGGGAGATAGTGCCACGCATGCGGAGTACTTCCCGGGCCAGCATCCACCACATCAGGCCCACTGAGTGAGCTCCCTGGAAGAGTGAGGCTCATTAAAACACCTGGCCAACCACAAACACAAGTCTGTCCCCACTTCCTCCTGGGCACAGGAACACACTAGTACAGACATACACACAGGCATAATATCCCCAAATTAATTAAAACTCAAAGATCCATTTAGGAGAAACCCAGGCCTATATCATACAGGCATTACTAATAAGCTTGTAGCAAAGGTTACTATCAAGCTCCACTCATGGGACAGAGTGGGGGTTAGCGAAACCTTGCCGCTCGTTTAGCACACTACCTACACTTGCGAGTTCATCGGCCACGTTGTGACCTCAACTCCAAGCTCTAACAATGTGCACAGGAAAAAGAGGTTTCCCAGAGTGCTCGTCATGAACTCTACACCAGTACCTTGTTGTTGCACGGGATGGCTATGTCCACGTAGCGCAGAGGAGAGTCTGTGTTACACAGGGCGATGGTGGGCAGGTTCACGTAAGACGCCTCTGTGAGGGGCTGGTGG
>LOEQ01000673.1:382495-436129 GCA_001685075.1 Bramus lutescens | reverse complement strand
ATTCTGAGAAGGAGGAAGCCCATTCCTCCCCAGTCCTGTCCAGACACCAAAGAAGCAAGATGTGACCTGCCTTGCCGAAAAAGGTACTGAGCCACATGGCTAACATATACTAGAATAATGGGCTAATGTAAGTTATAAGAGTTAACAAGAAGTGTGAGCTAATGGGCCAATCAGTTTATAACTAATGTAACTTCTGTGTGATTTCTTTGGGACTTACCAGCTGTGGGAACAGGGCAGGACAGAAACCCAAACAAGCAGGCCCTCATGTTATAAAATGTGTTTGGGACCCAGGAAAAGGTCCTCAGGAGAGCTGGGGCTGGAAGTTATTTCAGCTTTTGCCATCTACCAGCTAGAAAGGGCATCTTGTGGGGAGGGATAGTGACATTGAATGACATGACTCAAGATGACTTTCTGCAATGAGGGAGATAGAGCAATTCCATGGTCTGCTTCAGAGGTGAGCAGGGGCTGTCTCAGCCCCATCTAACCAGCATTTTGGGTTCTGTTTTTATATGGGTTGATCCCTCCTTCCAGGACAACTGAAAGGTCTCCTGAAAAGTTCGATCAGCACTCTGTAGTTTGAATAATTCTGCATTCTGTTTTCTGCAGATGCAAGCAGAAAGGCTAAATGTTCACTAGTATTTGTTCCTCTGAAAACAGGTAGGGAAAGGGAGTGACCATTAACTATTTCTGAGAAGCGTTGAAGAGTGTAATGCCCAGAGAGCAAGAGGAAGCAGGAATTGATTGTTTTGAAACCAAGACAGGGAGCCTGGAGTTGGGAAGTAGGGAAGTAGTTTCAATTCTCAGACAAGAGTCAAACATAGGACTGAGTCCCCATCACAGCAGGGCTGGCTAAGTACTCCGTCCCTAGTGCATGGAGATATGGTTGAAGGTATCAGGCTGAGTACCAGAGACACTGCCAGCTTTCCTTCCAGGTGCCAGACGATGAGGAGCAGCAGACTAGGAAAACAGACTGCTGCTGTAGCCCCACACAGACAGAAGGAGAGAGATGTGCAGGAGGCAATCAGGGCCTCTGGGAAGCTGTGAGGCCTTGCGGTGCATCTCTCAGCCAGGCTTCTCAGATGTCTTTGCAGGCTCCAGATAATTAGGCCCAGCAGTTTCACTGTGAATAAAGTATTAATAGGCCTCCATTTGCAAAGGGGGAGGGAGTGGAACAAAATGAGCAAACCGGACAAGGATCAAAACAGCAATTAGAGAGCAGCCCTGGAAAAGAATCCAACGAAGCGCACATCGGGTCCCAGGTTGGAGTAACCAATCCCAAGCCTTTACAAACAAAGCTGCTTTGTTAGAGAACCAAAGCGATCATGAATCTATTAAAGACCCAGAAGCTGGGGATAGTAATAAGGTAGCTTCCCATATTTTCTTTTCCTCCCTCCTACCCCATCCCTGCCATCTCAATTAAAGCACACCTGAAATGTCTATTCTCTGAACACCCTCACTCTTCCTTGAGCCTTCACCAAACACCATGATCCCCAATCTTTCATGTTTGACCTACACACCTGTTTGCACTTTCTTAACTGTTTGCTCTAGAACCTTCCCACATATCTAAAGCTGGATTAGATGCCCTCCCAGATTGCAATCTTTCATCCCATCCCAGTTCCTACCACACCATGTGGGAACCATCGCCCAGTCCAGGACATAGAACCTTGTTTGACACCTATTAGTATATCAAGAAGAATGTGTCAGTTGACTGGCTGGAACATTTCTTGCCATCGGAAGCTTTCAACCTAAGGGGCAAGCCCATCTGGTGTGTATACACAGTAGCAGAATGGGGATGCATTGAGTCTATGGAAAGCTAGCGAGCTTTACCATCTCACACCAGGACACTGTGGTTAATGCTAACACGTGTTAGTGCTTTAGAGACGACTCCTATCCAGTAGATGCTTTTGTGCTAGAAAGCTTCCTAAGGCTTTCAGGCAGGCAAGATGTCTAAATGGAAGCCTGCTTTTAAATTCTGTCTTAGAGATTTGAATGCCAATTTTTGAACAAATATATGTCTTTCAGACACATCTACTGTGTTGTCTATTGGGAAAAGAGAACTATGATTGAGCACCTTAGGCAGATAGTTGATTGTTTCCCTAGGGAGACTGTTTGTTATAACAGAAAGGACTCTGTGGGCAGTAGAATGTGATGTTAGAAAGAGCACGCGTTTGGAGATTCAAATGACCTTGGCACCAATCCCAGCTCTGCAATTTGCTAGCGGTATGATTTGGACCACTTTCAGTCATTCTGAGATCCACTCCAAGTTTTGCTACAGAGGTACATATTTTAATGTTATAATACACACTTGAGCCTCAGTAATTGTTATCAATGATCCCATAAATCTAGATTATGAAGAAAAAAGACACGAAGCTAGACCGGATACTGAGAAATGAAAGGGGTCAGCAGGAGGAGGGAAAAGAGAGGGTGAGAGGGATGAACAGAATCAAAGTATATTACATGCATGGAAAAAATGTCATGCTGAAACACATTGTTGTATACAGATAATATATACCAATTCACAAAATAAAATATTATTCCACATCACACCTCTTTCTGGCTGTGCACTCCTGATCACATTGGTAATTCTGTCTAGATCAAGTTTTCTCATTTACAGGGAGACAAGCCAACCCTCTTTGGATCCTGAATGTGAGGACAAAATGATCTATGAATTGAACGTTCCTACTTTAGTGCCTGCAGGGTAAGAGGCACTCAGAAAAATGAGTGGTTACCATTTATTTGTTGTGCTAAATATTGTGACATTTTACCGAACAATTGTTCTGTTCCAGCCATGGTGGAAGGGTTTGGGTTTTCATCTCCTTGCCTTCTCTCATCAATCCAATAGTTTCTGGATGACCTGAGCCTCCTTGAACATCAATAACAGCCATGACATTTCTTTCCTTGATTACCTTAGAAAGGGTTCCCAGCAGCCATTTAGGCCCAGAACACAGAGCCCTAGATGGTCATACTATAGTTAAGGGTTTTTTTTCTAAAGCCTCTGACTCAACTGCCTTGAAATTAATTTAGAAGTACAATCACGAGACAACTGAATAAAACCCTTCTCATTTCATCACCTGATAGAAGGCTGTCATAATTCAGGGGCCTTTAGAAGCAGCTGAAAGGTACATCTTCCTAAACATTCAGATTTTGCTCATAACTACAGAGGATATTAGGTTGTTAACATAAAATTTGGTCTATTCAGGTTTTCGTGTCTCCTTTAAGGAGCAAGCTGATTTCCTTTTAGATCCACATATATTAAAGTTCACAATTAATTTAGATAACACCATGTGAGCTGATAGTAAAATGTCTAAGCAATTAAATAATGAATGCTAGGGAACCACAGTCATCAGAGATATCAGAATACACCTTTATTATAATGCTGTAAAATCAGTGTGTTTTCATATGATTTAATTATAGATTGACAGGAAAAAGTGCAGAACCATAGATTAACAATTTTAGGTAACGCATATATTAGAGACTCTGTTTCCAAAACCATGATTAATATTAAGCAAGCTAAATTCATCATTGGATAAAGGAGCATTTGCAGATTTAGAATGTAATAACTCAGTATGAATAAAGATAGAAGAGCTATGATGGTGATAGGAGTAGATAATCTCTCCCATGACATGGAATAAAATGAAACTGCTAGGTAACACAGGCCTTTCTCCAAAGGCAGGTTCTACTTCATCATTTTCAGATTTCATAGTGGAAAATGCTGGGTGTAAGGGCTAGTATCCAGTAGAACCAGCTATGCCTGTGCCTTTGCACACGTTTAGAAGGTACCTCTGCAGGGTGTGGTCTGGAAAGCAGGTAGCCCAGTGTGATGCCTTCTTCACCGAGGCAGTACCGTTTATAGGTTCCTATGTGACCCTTACACCCAGCAATGAGCTGTGGGTTCCTTACTCGCAAAGACTGTCTTGCTCATGTACATGGTATTTGCAATAACTACACAAAACATGGAGTAACTGAGCTGATCACATCCCAGACCCGGAATCTTTGGGTGCCTTAAAAATAATTGTGTTCTATGGAAAACAATTGCACGTGAACCCCAGCAAAGAAGAGGAACTGTCTTGGAAGAACCTCAGAGCAGCAGAGAGCTTTCTGGCACAGGAAGATGAACTATCTACCTTGTAATGCCACCACTAATATGCTTATAGTTCCCACATCACAGCCCATCAAAGCATGTCCTAGGAACTCAAGGCAGGAGGGACAAGGAAGCAGGAATTGAAGTAAAAACCACGAGGGAGTGCTGCTTACTTACTTGGTACACATGGCTTGCTTTGCCTGCTTTCTTAACACCCAGGACCACCCAGGCAGCAACACCCACAGTGACCTGGGTCTACTCATATTGATCACTAATCAAGAAAATGTTTCATAGGCTGGTCCACATGCTAGTCTTGTAGTTTCTCAATTAAGGTCCCCTCTTCCTAAAATCCTCCAGCTTGTATCAAGTCAGCCTATATCTAGAAAGCACAATGTTCACCACTGGATTTCTCTTACGGTCACTTTCTCCCTATTTCAAGGAGTGGCAGGAAAAAAAAAACTATCATTCATGACTAAGACCATGTAGTACAGAATGCTTGGTTTCCACACCAGAATTAAAAGATATAGTTAACATACAACAAGAGCACCAGGCCATCCCCCAGCTAGAGGAACACTGTTGATAAGGCAATTTTCCTTAAAAACAAGAACATTCTGGCATTTGCCAAAGGGAAAAGTGTTGCACAGAGTCTGAAGAAAGCTCAGCATCCCTTCATGGAAAGGAGCTTGTGATGATAACAGGGCTGAAGGAGAACAGCTCTAGGAGGTGTGACTTCAGGTTTTCTTATCATAGCTAGGTAGCTATGAGGTATCCCTTAAATCTAACAGAGTGCAGGGCAGAGGAGTTGATCTTGGGAACTCCTTCACGGAGACCACTCAGCTAGTTCTCATCTCTCTGTTTGCCTGCAGAGGGAAGTAAGAATGGCAGCCAAGACAGGAAGAATAGATTTGTTGTTTAAATTTGTGGTTCACTTCAGTAATTTTTACTCAGCTGATCAATTGATTGACTTATTGATGAAAACTTCAGAGAGAAGGTACTTTCCCCATTGGCCACCTGCAGAATGGAAGCTTCACAGCACTGCTCTCAATGTTTTCTCCATGTGGCTCATTCCATTCGTGTTAGCTAGATGGGGAATCACACCAAGAGGGAGCTGAAAAATATTGCACAGTTGCAGAACAGAAAAGAACTTCTGTTCATCTAGAAAATGAGAAGGATGTACAAATGATCTCTCTAGTGTCCTGCAGACCCCAAACTCTGGATTTCTTTGATTGCTGAGGGCACGCGGAGGAGAGCTTCAGGAGAGAGACACTAACTACAGAGATACAGTTTTACCTTTCATTTAAAATAGATGTGCTGGTACCTGCTCATTCTTTCCCATGTGTTCAGTCCCAGAATGATTTCTTCTTTAATCCAACATGGAGTTCTTATGACTGAAATATTTAACACATTGCAAACAGCTCATTTTAATCTTTTACATTTCAATACTAACTCAGAGAGTCTCAGGCAGCCAGGAAAGGGAAAGAAAGTTTCCCTCCAAATAAGTGGTTCCTGTTACTCCT
The DNA here is from genome assembly GCA_001685075.1 of Bramus lutescens. Taxonomy (NCBI): domain Eukaryota; kingdom Metazoa; phylum Chordata; class Mammalia; order Rodentia; family Cricetidae; genus Bramus; species Bramus lutescens. The sequence continues at coordinate 430,531 of LOEQ01000673.1, read as the reverse complement.
AATTTATTTGTCACCAGTGTGACCCAACCCAAGGCCAGTGGGGTGCATAGGCATGAGATTATACAATGAACATTATGAATCACCTACTTTAGTCACTACCAGGTTACCAACTTTCCAAGGGTGCCATTTGCTCTGAGATTAAAACCTTCCATTCTGGGCAAGTGTGTGTNGGGGGGCGCCACAAGATGCAGAAGATTTAAAAGGAGCTGAGGCAACAGGATGTTCTATGGGAGGTGAAACATCCCATCCTGGAGGGAAGATCCGTAGACACAGGAAGCAAACAATCCAAAGCCTTCAGGAAGCCCCTGAAACTGATGAGATTCACTAGGCTCCTCCCTCCCTAAGCACACATAAGTTATAAGAACTGTTCAGAGGGAGATTTTCAGACAAGCTGAGCTGTCTAGGAAAGGCTTAGACTAGTCAAGCGACTGGAAGAAGTAAAGACCAGCTGAACTGCCCTAAAAACAGAGATCAGTGAAGCATCTAAAAGAAGCAGAAATCAACGAAGACAGCTTTTAATTCTTTGAGCCGCATGCAGGCTGTGCAGTTAACTCCAAGTTTCTAGCTCTCACAAGCTGTCCCCAGGCTGGGGTGGACTTTGGTGGTGCAACTGTCTTTGAGTCATTCCTGCTGCTGTAGGTAACCCCTCCCTTATGTTCCTTTACCCCCAGTAGAGCTCAATACTTCAGCAAGCAGAATATAGGTGGTATCCTTACCTCAATCTGGTGTAGGTCCAGTATCTAGGATGAGTAGATTTTTGTTTACGCCTCCCCAGGAATAACATCAGAAATAAAAAGGAGGCATAAAAGACTCAAAATGATGGCAGAAATAGTAGCTCAAGGGAAGATGTGACTGAAATCAAATCTGCTATCCTAGTTAATATCTCTGTTTAAAAGCCTAAAATGCTCTTGAAGTAGATACAACATTTGGAATTTGCCTGAGGCTGATAAGGAAAGACAGGCACACTGACTAATCTAACAGTAGGAAGAGATCGACCTTTGTGGCAAGAATGCCCCAATTCACCATTACTGAATGTATGACTTAAAATGAGTCATATATAATTCTGCATACATTTCTATCTATAAAACAATAGGATGGCAATGCCTGTTACAAAATACTTTCATAGACATCAGGAAGGGATAATAAATGCAGTTCCACATCTTTTAACCCGGCACAACATGACCCGCCAATGATCAGCCTCACAGATCGTTTGCAAAAATTTCAGATATATGCAAATCATTCTCTTCAGTTCTTTCAACATGGAGGGCATGTATAGATGATATGGGTTGCCAGGGATTAAATCCATGACCTCGTAAATATCTGGTAATAACTACCATCAAACTGCAACCTAGACCACAGTGTGTACCTTTACCCAAGGTTGCTGACATTGCCTGGATATAAACTGAAAACGGGAAGGGCAATGGGATTTGCACATATCGGAAGCACATACCTGTAATCCCAGTACTCCAGAAACACAAGAAATGCTGCCAATTCAAGACCAGACTAAGATCCACAGCAAAACCCTATCTCAAAAACAACCAAAGCAACTGAACAAATATTAAGGATCAAAATTTTAGTAGAATTAAATGGCAAGAAGTGTAGATGTCATCATAGCCATCAATAATTATACCACTTAGCTCCCATTTGATAAGTTTACTCTTTGTGGGGCACTGTGCAAAAACACTTCTCATTTCTTGACTCCCTCAACATGCCAACTCTATCAGAAGTACATAATTTTGGCCCCATGTAGCAAAGAAGAAACCAAAGCTTTGGAGCTCCCTGGGAGAACTGATGCTCTTATCCAGTCTATGGATATGCACCAGAAAGTACTATCCTTATGGAAGAGGCACCAGAACTGTATATGTAGGAATATGCATAAATGGTGCTGAACTTAAACATGTGCTGATCATCCTAGAAAGCCACTATGCTTAGTGTAAGGGTTATGATGATGTAAGCCCACAGTCCTTACATCTTAGCTGCTAAGTGTCTAACACCCAGTTACAAACTAAGCACCCTTACCCATAGGAAATGAGTCCCAAGAGCCACAGTGAGTGACTGACTGGAACTGTGGGTGTTACCAAACACTTTGTTTACTATGTTTCCTCAGCTTCTACTCAGTTAGAATAAAACTCTTAAGTCACAGAAAGAGATTAACAACCTAAAATCAAATAATTCTAGCAATATACTACATAAAAGTAATGAAGGTTGTGTGTGTTTTTTCTCTTCTCTCGCTCTCTTATCTCTTAAAAGAAGTAATTTATGGTTTACCTGTGGCACATCTGAGTTCCCAGAATTTATATTGGAATTTGGGGGTACTATTATGCTATTTTAATGCATGCACTGTGGTACCCAATAGTCTGCCTTATGACGTAGATGGTGATCTCGGGACTGGTGAGAGATAGATAGAAGAGGATGAATGCCTCACATTCATGGCAGGACAAGACAAAGAAGACACAAGATTTCAACATGCTGCTCAGAACTACTTGGAATTTTAAGATATGAATACCTTTATTTCTGGAATTTCCATGTATTATTTTAGACTATAGTTGATGCCAGGTAGGTAAAACTACAGATAGAGGGGAAGAATTTCAAGGCGATATATTTGGGGTACACATCTGCTTCACCTATCCATAGTATTGCAGAGTCTTAGGGCAGAAGCTCTGTGAGACAATAGCAGTTCCTGAGCAGAGAGAAAATACTTCATCTAGAGTCACCACCTTTGGCCAAGAGCCTCAAGCTACATAGCCTCTTACAGGAAACTTGCATTGCTTGGCTCTTATAATGCTTATCATGATAGTGAGTATTAATAAGTTGTGAGTTAAAGAGGGCTTTTTAAAGCAGTTGTAGGACATTGGAGCTGAAAAAAGAAGTGAGAGATGAATGTCTTTGTTCATAGAATAGACACACACACATACACACACACACACACACACACACACAAAATCTAACAGCCCAAAACACCATGCAAATTGCAGTTACTTACTACCAGACAGTATAGTACAACATTATTGACTAAAATATGTCACAATGAGATCCACAAAACATTCTATTCTGGAGCACATACATCAAGGCAGAGATTTAATACACAGGTGTCGACTATGAAGCAGTATTCCTTCCCCAGAAATTACATTTCAGGCCTGCCTGTCTCCTGTGGTCACATGAGGGCACAGTGATTCTCTCTCTGTCAGGCCTGGACAGTGATGCTCTAGGTGGAATTTGAGTTTCCAGAAAGGGAGGTAAGGGGATGGAAGAGGAGGCCCAGGGTAGCTGCTGAGCCAGGCCTGAGCACAACTATCTCATAGTGAGAACACAGCCTTCTTCTATTGCTAAACTCACAAACACTCACAAATGTGTTCTCTCCCTTAGCTTCAGTGTTAAAGACCTTTGCCTTTGTTTGAGAAGCACAAAAGGAAGGCTGGGGACCCAGAGAAGCCACATTTCCCGAAAAGAAGGTATCAGTAGGGATTGAAGAAATGTTATCATTCCTACTCTTTGGAAAATTAAGGATCTGCCTGTGAATCAAAATGTCCCTTTGCTCTTAATGAGATGACAGTCTAGAACACTGAGCCTGCTGCAGAGAGAGAGAAAAACTTCCTGCTGGCCTTAGATTACCCAAGAGCTCCATGTTTAATCTCGGAAGGCTGCAGTGGTTTCAAGAAAGCTGGCAGGGAAGAAGGAGACATAACCTACTACAAGGGAGCATGTCCTGCACTGAAGAATCAAAGCTTCTGGAGGCACACAGCCATCTGATTGCTCTCATTCCACCCAGCATAAAAAAATAGATACAAACCAGCACCATCCTGAGTTGTACCAATGAGTGATGGGCAGGAGTCAAAGGCATCAAAAGAGCAAGATGGAAAGAGGGGAGGAGGTTCCCTGAGCACTGAAGATGACAAACACGGCCAGCATTTGCATGTGTGAATTCTGAAGAGTAAGAAGAGGCTGTGGTGTCAGCTCCTATACACCAATTCCCATTTAGCCCCCACCTGCCAAGTTCCCACTGTCTCATGAAGCCTCCAGTGAAAGATCCACATGGTTAGACTATAAGTCTCTTATGTTCATTCTCTTATGGAGTCTGAGTTCAAGAGACTGGAGTTCCTTTTTTCATTGAAACTTTTGCTTTCACACTTAGTCAGTAACAACTTTGAAGAGTTGGCAATTGTGATTCTTAAGTCAGAAACTCTAAGAGGCGTGGTGTAACCACTTCTGAATGGTGAACCATCCTTCCTTGAAAGGGAACCACCAAACTCCCTGGAGCCCTCACGGAGTTTGAAACATGGCTGTTTTTAGGAGTAATGGCATCACTGCTAGATAATCTCCATCAGCACCTGCAGGCTCCTTCCGTGAGAGAAAGCCTCTTAAGTGCAAGCAGTTTCAAGGCTGTGGGTAAGCCTTGCAGATGTTCACGTTGAATCACTGATGCTTTGAACTCAAAAGCAAACATCGGGAAGAGTTAATGTGATTTTAGCTATTGTAATGCAGTGCTCAAATATGTGAAATATGGCAAAAGTGTATCCACATCTGCATGACTCCATTTTTATCTACTGCTGTACTTGCATCTGTGTTTAGCACTAAATAAAGCACACCTTTCTTTACCTACATCTATCGTCTGCACAGACAAAGCCCTGACTGGTGGGAATCCCAAGAATCCTTCATTCATGTGTTCATGGCTCATCACTTGTTATGCGTCCAAATGTATCCGTTTCCAAAAGGTATGTGGGTTATCCCCTGACACCTCTGACTGTCAGCTCATTGGGCTCTAGAGTCCTGGCAGACTGTACCTGCTGGCTAAGGAATGCCTCGGATTTTCTGTGAAACCTTAAGAGCTGGGGATGTGGCTCCCTTATAGAGCCCCCGTGCATCACCTACGAGACTGTGCCTCAGTACCAAGCACTATAAAACAACAAAATACCTGAAGAGGGAAGAGGAAAGAAATGTCCTCACTGGGTGGTTCAGAGATGCCCAGCTCTGGTCATGCTTGATTTTTCTCCAGAATTGTGACACTATAAACTCCATTATTTTGCTTGGTATGGCAGAGGAGACTTTTAATCCTGACACTCAGGAGTTCTAGGCCACTCTGAGTGACAGAGGAGGATCCTGTCATAAAAATAAAACCATAAATCTAGACCTCTTTAATGGTTGAGTGGGTAAAGTTGTTTACAACCAAGCCTGACAGGAGAGAGGACCAACTCCCACAGTGTCCAGACCTCCGCATGAACGTTGTGGCACCTGCATACACATATACCCATTGACACACAAAAGTAAGCAAGCAAGAAAGCAAATAAATAAATACATATATATATTTCAAAAGGGCCAGTGATATGGCTCAGTGGGTTAAGGTTCTTGCCTTCAAGTCTAATGACCTGAGTTCAAGCTCCAGGAATCATGGATGGAAGGACAGTGAAATGACTCATGGAGATTATCCTCTGACTTTTACACATGTAACTACCCCACCCCCAGACAAACACATGTAATTTAAAAAGTCTACCATCAATGAAGACTTGTTTTAAGCCCAGTGCTTACACTAACAGTAGAGTGCAGTGTTTAGGTAACAGTGAGTCATAAAGCTTTTAAAAAGCATTAGTCAAGGGTTGGGAATGGCTATCGCTCTGGGGAAAACAGGTCCCTTTGGAGTTATTAGTCTCATTAATAGAAGAATTTACAAATGGGATCAAATGAGGTAATTTTGTTAATTTTATTTAAGCTTCAAAGAAAAACCACTTAGTCAAGCTGTAAACCTCAGCAGCTTCCTAGAGCCAAAGAGATTGAAATAGCCCAGCTGAGTCCACCTTCCAGGGGTAATATCCTAGCCAAAAAGACTGTAATAACCCAGGTGAGCCCACTTTCCAGGAGTGTTAGGTATCCTAGCCAAAGAGATTGAAATAGTCCAACTGAGCCTACCTTCCAGGGGTAGTACCTTAGTTAAAGAGATCGAAATAACCTTGGTGAGCCCACCTTTCATGGGTACTTACCCAAGACAAAGAGACTGAAATAACCCAGGTGAGCCCATCTTCCAGGGGTAGTTACCCTAGCCAAAGAGATTGAAATAACCCAGGCCTGAGAATCAGTTCTCTTGACCAGGAGGATTTACTCTAACATCTTGATAACAAGAGCAACAAACAAAAGGAGTCAGTTTCCACTCAAAACTCTCTTTTTTTTTCTTGGATTTTTCTATCTCAGTTGATATAAAAGACGAGGGGACAGACTTGCCCCATTGGCATTCCCTGTCCATGTTTTTCTTAATCTGCCTCTGGATATTTATATTAACTCATAGCAAACCTGGTTCTCTTCACCTTAGCTCACGTGATGGCTGTGATTTTAGAGACCTTAAGAGCCAGTTTGAGTTAGTCCATAGTTAGCCATGCAATTGCACTGTATCCTGGCTTGTGAGTTGTGCATCCTGACCTGTTCCGTCAGGGGACTGAATGCTGGTAACTGATCCGTAAATACCACCGACTTTCAAAGGCTTCCTAGGATTGTACTCACGTGGGAAGTATCGCTTCCTCAAAATGCACATACTCCTTACATAACCTGGTTTATGTTGCAACTGAAATGTCCAGACTTTGGTTTTACAGAGTAGGCAAATGGTTGTGTGGTGGGGTGGGAATCAGGTGGAAGAACTATCATTGTTGACATGACAGGATACTGGTGTCCTCCTTAGCAGTATTGACCCCATTTTCCTCATCGGTGTGCTTAGGGCTTCAGCGTGGGCTATCCCCACCTCATAGATCTGCATTTTGAACCACAGTCCAAGAGAAGGTTATCACTACCCATCTTGTTAGGACTTTGATGACGTGGCTGTGCATGCTGCGCCCATCAGGGAGATAACAGTTTGAACTTAAGGCCCAAAGGTGGACATATTGTCTTTCTCGGCTGGACTCTTAAAAATATATGAGCTGCAGGCTGATCTGCTCATCACCATGCTCCTAACTCTGGCACAGGTTGTTTGGTAAATAATTTTTCACCAACAGAAGGAGGGCATGGTGTGCATAACAGCTGATGTAATCACCCCTTCCTGGACACCATGTCATATTAAACTATACCCTCTGAGATATTGCCTTCTATCTTCTTCGACTGCTCAGTGTGGTGAATACATCACTCCATGAGAAGTTCAGGTTGCCCACATCCTCTATTAGAGATGACAAGATTGAAAACAAAATGGAAGAGAAATCACTGGAGAGTAAATAATGGCCAAAGACTTGAAGGAGAATTTTTCTGAAGATTCAATATAGGAATGATCATCAGAAACAGTTTCTACCGTATAAAACTCATGGTGCCTAGAAAAATAAGTCTTGCTGTTTCAGGAAATATCTGGTGAATGGCAATTAGGGTATTTAAGAATTCACCCAGATATGTCAATGTTATTATGCACATACCTATTAATAGAAGATTGGTGGCGCCTTCTATATCCCAAAGTAGAACACTGAGAAAAACATCCTGACCTTGGCTACTCACCATGCTTTCAAATGAATGGGTAGAGAAATAAAAGGAGTGTACAAACCAGGAAACACCAGGCAGTGAGAGCTCTGTGGCTTCCTAGTCTCAGCTCAGTCCTCACTGGGTGAGTTTTCCCATTGTTCTGGGGTCTGTCCTGCTGAGTCCCTGCAATCCTTCCTCCTCTCTCTCCTTCCCACTCAAATTAACCCAGGTGTTCCTGGGATTTCTTATAGAGATCCAGCCTCAGAGACCATATTTATAGGCTTAGAGAATTTAAGAGAGCAACTGTGGCATTCCAGAAATGACCTTTAACCCAAAGTTAGGTTGGATGCTTAAATCTTACCTCTGCAATATAATCTGAGGCCCTGATGTCCACACCCCACATGAATGCATGCTTCCCTCTAGGATAAACAACCTTCTCTTTCTGCTTGACTCTCAAGGCTTGGGTCAGTGGACACAGAGAGCACCAACTGCAGTGTGTTCCTCTTACCTTTCATCTCTTTTCCTTCTAAACTTATAGTTTTTCTCAATTGTGCTTGTGGCGGTGCTGGGGGTAAACCCAGAGCCGCACACATAGTAGGCAAATGCCCCTTACTGAACCACCTGCAAGCTTACCTCTTCCATACTTCTACCTATTAGATACCAGACTGAGATTTTCTTTAAAATGAAAGCAGAAATGGAAAAAGATCCACATCCATTTTCCTTCATTTTTCTCTTAAAAGTCCCCTTGACAGAGTACCTTACATATAGGTCATCTGTTCCTTAATCCCCAGCACACCAGCACTGGAAAGTATTCTAAGTCTTCTTCGATATGTCCCAATTTATCAAAGACAAAGTCCCTTTCTTCCTCATCGCTTCCCAGACCTTTGGAATGCCTGGAACATTGAATGCCTTAAAGAATGTCCTCCTGCCATGACACCAGTGTTGTTAGACCACTCCCATCTAACTTCTCTGAGAGTCTGTTCCTTCACCCACTTCTCTGCCCCGGTAATTTTGGCAAGGCTCAGGGCTTTTGAAGTACTTTGTTCATTTCCATAGCCTTCTTATTACTTCTCTGCAGAAGACTTTCATGCATCTCAAGTTTCAGATATACGTCCAAGTTTAGCGTTTATAGTCCGTGGCATAGATTTGGACAGAGATGGGGAGGCAGATGTACACATGGACAGCTATCCCATAGGACATTTAAACGAATCTACTCCTTTAGCCACAAATTCTTCTTTTGGCCTCCATTTATTGCTAAGTGCTCCAGAGTCCCCAGGGCCAGCCACTCAGATTCTCCTTCCTTGTTTATCGTTTGCTCCTTTCTATTTCCGAACTAGTCTGTACTGCCAGATAATTGTCGCTTCTGGCCATCTCCCTCTTGCTCACCAGCACTCTCCTAACTCAGGCCTGCACAGATGCAATCAGCCTGCTACTCTGGTCAACAGGCCTCGTGTTCTTAACAGTATGTGCTTGCTAAAGAAAAAAGAAAAGAAAATGTGCTGGATGAGTTGATAGCCACATGTTTTGTAACAAGAAAATCACTACTTGTTCTTTCAGGAATAGGAATTACATAAGTCAAATGTTTTACGTATTCTTAAGATTTTTGTATTAATTTAGGCATTCGGGTTACTTTTAGATGAAGTTATAAGATCGTGCAGAAAAGATAAATGCGGCTATCTAAGTGAGCTTGGACGAGAGTTAACTTTTATATCTCTGAATTACTTCCCTTTTGACTTAAGCAGGGATGGATGGGTGGCTAAGTGTTGGGGTAAATAAGTAATGGGATAGTTCCTTTTGGATGCCTTCCTTTCCGATTCAAGCATATATACATCTAAATACGTGCCATTGTCAAGATCTTCCATCTTCAATGCGTTTACTTCATTTCTTCCTATTAGGAGCCCTTCAGATGTTGTCTTCATTTTGTAGATGAGGAGAATGGACTAAGAGAGAGCAACTGCCTCAGATTATATTGCAAAGGTAAGATTTAAGCATCCAACCTAACCTTTGGGTTAAAGGTTATTTCTGGAATGCCACAGTTGCTCTCTTAAATTCTCTAAGCCTATAAATATGGTCTCTGAGGCTGGATCTCTATAAGAAAGCCCAGAATATTTGGCCCTGATGTCCACACCCCACATGAATGCATGCTTCCCTCTAGGATAAACAACCTTCTCCTTTTGCTTGACTATCAGGCTTGGGTCAGTGGACACAGAGAGCACCAAAAGCCAGGACTGCAGCCTGAAGCCTGGAGATCAGTTTCTGTCTTTGGGGATGCTATGAATCCAGGCACAAAGAACAGGAAATGAAAGGCACATGCAAGGACTAAGAGATTTTGTTTTTTTTATCTTTGCCCTTTAAAAAACAAAACTGCTTCACAAATTCATTCCTTCAGAGATGTGTAAAGATAAGAATGACTATCAATAAAATAATTTTATAACTATAATGAACGTCTTTTTACGTCTGTTTGATTCACTTTCCTCAGTGATAGCTAGAACTCATCTTCCCACTCTGTTGCATTGGAAGGGGTCTGCAGCCTCATTCTGAAATATGGATGTGTTCCTGTGTTCTCGCGTGGCCGTAAGAAGGGCACAAGAAGGGCATTGGGCCAGGAGGCTACAATCCTGGTTGTGTGAGTTTCATTTTGGGAATATTAGGTAGCTCAGTTTTTGCTCCAGACAGAGCATTGTCTAATTTAACATCCAAAGCAATAAACATCTAACGTTCTGTTTATCCCACTGTGCTTGCCCTCTGTATACTGCTGCTAGTCAGAGGGGAGGAGTAAAAAGGGGTGATTGATGCTTCTTTTCCAGATCACCTTACAGGAGCTCCAAGAAGGCCATATTGTCTCCATTTTATACTTGAGAAAACTGAGGCATACAGTCTTTAAGTAAGTTTCCTTTATCTTGCCCAGTCAACAGCAAAACACCAACCAACCAAGTGCTCACTCTAAAGCATGCACATTAAGTCTGTGAATTAAAGGTATCGCTATGGCTTAAACCTAGGTGGTTTCACAGTTAGGGTCTTGTTCTCCAGACCTCATGGCTCCTAGAAGCCAGGGTTGCAGGAGAGACTGGAGGGAGGACCTTGGTGCTTTCAAATCACTGATTCCAGACACTTGATATTCAGCCAAGTGAACAGCCGTGTTCCTTAACTGTGTTCACACAGAAGAGGACAAAGGGCTCAATCTCTCTATCTCTCAAGTGGTCATGTTGAAGTTAAATGAGACCAGGGTGCTGATGCTCTCAAAGAAGTCTCTTTTTAAGGTCCAAATTTGTGTTAGAAAATGCCTGTTGCTGCTACACAAGCACAGAGGGGCAGCCAGGCCTGGGTGCTGTGCTCTCCCAAGCAACCAAGGGCAGCTCAGCACAAATGGACCTGCAAGCCAACATTAATTTCCTGTCTTCCATCTGAGGGCTCCTGATAAGCAGTTGTCTGGCTAAGCATCCAAGACAGAATCAGGCTTGGTCTTAGCAGACTCGCCACGCTGTTCCTCACAGACACAGCTCTTCCCTCCAGCTCTGGTAGCCCAGAGCGTAGGACACCTCCTGAAACCATTTTCAAACAGATGTCCCCCTCTTCCCACCTCAGCCCTGCTCCTGGCAGCTCTGGGCATCTCTGCCAGCTCTAGCCACACACCTCAGCAGAGATTCTCAATATATTATTGAAAAATGTCTTCCCACAGCAGGCAGAGAAATGAAATTCCCCCCATTTCAATTATTTTTCCATTCTCAGGCATAGAAATGAAAACCAATTCTGCTTATAATGAAGGAAAGCTAAATTTTGGGAAATTTAGTTTTCACTCAAAACTTAATCGGAAAGCTTAAGGTATTTGTGTAAATATGGATATGCAATGAGCTGACTGCTTAGGAGGGAGCAGTCCCATAGGCTCATTACCTGAGTCTCTCCCTCCCGTCTTTCCATCCAGGTTAAAAAAAAAAATGAAAAGGCAACAGGGTTGAACAGGACTGGAATAAGAAGTGGGCTCTAAGAGAAGACTATGTACCAGCCTTGGCAGCTGAGTTGTGTGCATGTTCTTAATGAGTTTATGTTCATTGGGCAAAAGAGTGACACCCTTCTAGATTTGCATAAGAAGCTCTCTATTTTATTGTTATCTTTCCATTTACTTAAACCTTGTAAAGAAATCTTTTTATCAGCTTGTCCTTTTCCCCTCCCAAGAAATAGCAATTTCAGAACTTTGCATAATCTTACAGTATCCATTGCCATGGAAGAATGCAAACTTCAGACGCTATAGAGGCTAACGGGTGGAGGGGGAGAAACAGTTGAGCAGGAATAGATCTGAATTACCTTTCCCTCATGGGAAGCAGCAGTAAGCTGATTTGAATGGACTTAATAGAGCCCCTGCCACCTTAGCTAAAATACCCCTTGCTCTTAAGGACCATTTTATTAGCATAGCCTACTCTGTTCCTCCCTTAAATCTGAAGACAAAATTTAATCCTTAAGCTCGTATGCATATCTCTAGAGGTACCCTGTACACGTGTTCCGCTAACTGTCCATTATTTAATGTACCGTGTCTGAATGACTGCATCATTGTGCCTTGCAGGGACCAACATCCATTTCAGAGGTAGGAACCCTGAATGCAGGTGTGAAACAGTCACGTGCAAGCAATCAAACAAAAACAGCAAGCCAAGGGCAGAGCAGTTAGAAGACCACCAAGCACCCAGGTGACCAGCAATCTACCCTCAAGATTTATTTTATCTACATTGTAATACACTAGCACAGTAAGATCTCAGGGATGTAGTAACTCAACCCAACTGCAAAATGGTGCTTGCATGATGTTCCCAATTGAAACTGCCTCATATAACTCTGCACTGTGTTCATTTGAAAACTGAAACTTACTGGCAAATCATGATTCTTATCCACTAGAGAAGCTGACTCAAGCTTTACAGGTAAAGGTGGTCTATAGAAGAGCTACAAACAATTTTCTTTACAAGAGAACCCTCACTGTGACCGGGACTGTCTTGAAGACTCTGGTCAACACTGGGAGCCACGTGTAATTCTAATGACAATTTAGAGCCTTTGAAATAATGGAAGACCTGCATAGAAGAAATCATATATGAATATTTTGTAGTTACCATCCCAGCCAGAACTCCATTCAACCATGAAACCAAATGGCTTCTCTCTTTAGCATGGAACAAAGGAGATGGCGGAGTCCTCAACGTACACCTCAACACAGGAGATTGACTAGAGTCCTCAGTACCGGAGGCCCATTTTGCTAGCGGTCCCAGTTAGCAGTGGTCCTACAAAGTAGCCCACACTGTTTGAAATCCTTTCCTGACTTAGGTTCAATTCTACACACCCATGTGCACTGAGGAAGCCATTGCTCTTGGCCTTCTTCTGTGACATCTGAAGTGGAGAGCAAGGCATGATATTCTTCTAGTCCTCTTTATCTCCAGTATCCAGAAATTCAGCCCAACAAGCCTTCTCCCCTTCCTGCTATTCGGCATCAACCATGTTCTTCTGTCAAGATGAGTATCACTGGAAATATGGGCAGAAGAGGTTAATATATTGTGCTGTTCTGAGAACTGTGTGTGTCTCTATGCTCTTACATTGAGGGAAATATGCTTTGTGCTGACATACAGCAAATGGTGAGGGCAGGCACGGGAGGGATCAGACATGGCCTGCCATTGTGTCCAGGTCTTTCAGTTGGTGGGTATCACTTGGCCCAGGAGGCCTGAGGGCAGCACCTCTTCTCAGAGGCTCATTGGCTTTGTCCACCACACATGGCCCCATGTCACAAGAATAAAGGCAGGCCTTGAGAACAGACACTGAAAGTGTCAGGTGCAAAAGAGGTGTGTGGAAGATGTCATAAGATGTTTCAGGAGCAGTTGGATGTTTATAGTATAAATAAGCCCACAGGTACCCAACCTCGAAGATGACATACATTGGTAGTGAAGAGGGCAAGGTGAATGGAGGAAGAAAGGAACAAGAGAAAAAGAAAGTGTTCAGACAATCAGGACAGAGGGAATCTTTCTTAAAACTGAAGTTTGGTCTTATTTGTTCAAATATCATATTCTTTACTATCAGCTGTGTGCAAGAAACAGAACACATACATATGAATGAGGAAAGGAAGCATCCAATGGGAAAAAGTCTTCCCACTTGGATCTAAACATGCCTAGAGCCAGATTTTGGCTTGGTTATGCTTTATAGTGTCTCAGATAGGATTTCTGTTGCTATAAAGAGACACCATGACCTCAGCAACTCTTATAAAGAAAATATTCAACTAGGGCTGGTTTATAGTTTCAGAGATTTACTTCATTATCATCATGGCAAAAAGCAAAGCAGCATGCAGGCAGACACAGTGCTGGAGAAGGACCTGAGAGCTCTACATCTTGATCCACAGGCAACAGAGAGTGAACTGCCACTGAGCATTGTTTGAGCATATATGAGACTTCAAAGTCCACCTCACAGTGACACACTTCCTCCAACAAACCCATCCCTACTAATAATGCCTCTTCCTATGGGCCAAGCATTCAAACACTTGAGACTTTGGGAGCCAAACTTATTCAAACCACCATATATGGTAATAGCAAAACTCTGAGTCTAGCTTTCATCTTGTGTAAGATGAAGATAGTAATATGATTCTATGAAAGGGTACAGATATTTAAGTGTGAGTACTGGACAAAGCCAGTGAGCCTCTCAAGTAGAAGTACCATCCTCATGTCTGTTGAACTATATCATCATTATAGCCACCATCTGATATAAATGAGATAGTACTACGTAACAAAAGGTTGTAGACCTGGGTCCTCTCTCAAGAGCTTGGCGTTTGTGGGTGGGAAATAGTTAAATGCAACATTTCTAATTTGATAAGCAGAGACATAGACAAAGAAGGTCAGAATACAAGGAGCTAGGTGGTGTAGGAGGGTCATCTGTCTATGTGTTACTTTCATTGGTTAATAAAGAAACTGCCTTGGCCTTTTGATAGGCAAGCCCTTAGGTGGGTGGAGTAGACAGAACAGAATGCTGGGAGAAAGAAAGCAGAGCCAGGCAGACGCATGAAGCTCTGGCCCAAAGTAGATGTGCGTTAGAATCTTCCCGGTAAGCCACAACCCCGTGGTGATACACAGATTACTAGATNATGAATACAATTTGTGTGTTGTTATTTCGGGGTATAAGCTAGCCGTGCAGGAGACAGGTAGGACGAAAAGCAGGCCCACCTGCACCTCATCACTACAGCTAGGCAATTCGTTCTTCTACTAGAACAACAGGAAACTTTACCAGAAAGGAAAGCAGAAAGTTCCAGAGAGAGAGGTCTAAGAAATGAAGGTGTGATTGGAATTGGAGAGGTGAGTCAAGCAAGGTGTATCTCCTTTTCATTTTTCATCTTGAGAAGGTTCTCCTGACTGAGCATAGAGTATGTGGGCAGGAGGCATGGGACATGAGCTAGAAACTGGCCTAGGCTGATGTAAGGTATTTGGGCGTTCTCCGACACAGGCCATGTTGCACTCTCAACATCTGTTTCAACCCTGAAGTGACCTTAAAAATGTCACTCAGCTGGCTGTGTGGAATATAAATTGGAGTGAAGAGCAGCTCAAGGAGACTTTCACACGCAGAATCTTTGTCACCTGGGTGTGCATTAGTGGTTGTGATTTGCGAAAGTCCTTCATGGGAAGTGTCAGAATCAAGGATGGAGTGAGGCTGACGATAGTGAGGATGGTCATAGCAAAGAAGCCATTTTTAGCTGCTAAAAGTGAGACAGCTAGAGGAGTCAGTGCCGAGATTCCCCTTAAATAGAATCCATTTAGAATACACTCGTTAATGTAGCTCCACTCTCTTAATTATTTTAAAACTATTAATAACCTCAAAGAAATTTGTCTCCAGTTACAAAATGATTTAGTGCCGTTAGGAATGTGCATGGGAGTTTGCTCTTTTGTGAGATGTCTTAATGTATTTAAATGCACTGACTTGCGGAGTTTCCCACTTGCCCATTCTGAAAGTATAAAGAACCTTCCCTGATAAGAACTGACTGACTCCATGGGGAAATAGGAACACACATCATATGCAAAAATCAGTTCAAAAGACAACTGATAATGCAAAATAATGGAGCAGATAACACACAAAATGTGTGTTTGTCAAACACATGGATTATAAAGTTGATTCAAAACTTGGACTTGCTCAAAGAAATGGAATTTAGAGGAATCAGGAAGATAGGAAGACAGAAGAGGTATCACCCCCAAAGAGAGAGGGGTCAGGAATTAAAGAAAGGAAACATTTTGGACTGGGAAGGGGGACTACCTTTGCCATGTCCAATCCCTGGGTTCTAAGCTGCATCTCCAAATGCACTAAAGTACTTAAGAACACTGAAAATGTGGCCAGATACCATGCACAGGTGACCTCCCTTGAGTCATTCCTAATATTGTGTTGTTCATAAATCGACTGATGTAGTGTGTTCAATTGGAGGACCAGTGGTTGATCCTGGCCTCATTTCTCCTTCATTTGTGGTATAATTCTCTTACTCATCAATCAAATTACAGCCTGGCCAGCTGCCCTTCTGTTAACCTTGAGGGGGCTGGAAAAATAGGTGCATTTATAAGTGAAATGAACCTGAAGCCCTGAGAAAGAAAAGAATAATTTTAATTTTAGAAGGTCTACATAAAGCCATCCTGAATAATGCAGAATAAATAAAATCTCCATAAATAACGCAGTCTCTAATTATTTGTTAAGCTCCCATTCTGATTTAGGTAGTGTGTAGAACTTTGGAAGATTCACAAAAAGTAAACCGGTCATGAAAAGAGCAAAAAATGTGATATCTTATTCATCTTTTTGTCTCACAGCACCAGAAAGGAGACAGCCAGGGGTATACTTAAAAGGGAAGACAGGGAGAAAGCAACATCTAACTTTTTGTTTTATACTGTAGACTAGAGCTATCCAATAAAACTATAGCATAAGCTATCTACCTCTTAAAATACATATTTTCAAAATCCTATTAGCAACATTTTCTAACGTGAAAAATATGGAACTGGAGAGATGTCTTAGTAGTTATGGGAACTGGTTCCTCTAGCAGAAGAACTAGGTTTGGTTCCCAGCACTCATATGTCAACTCACACTATCTGCAACTCTAGCTTAGGAGATTTGTATACCTTCTTCGGGCTCCCATGGGCACCAGACACGCATGTGGTAGGTATATATACATGTAGGCAAACACTCATACATATGAAAATGAAAAATATAGCATCAAAAATGCTCTGACTTTAAAAAATGTCTGTTATGTTAAAAATAAATTACTTTCATTTCAACCTACATACTAATTGCATTTCAAGTGCTCCAAAACCCTGGGACACTTTGCCCACCAGATAGATAGGTTAGAAAAGCTATGAACAGTGACTGGTTCCTTTCAGTGGAATATTCAGTAAAACTAATTAATTAACTGATAAAGCTTGGTGTGAAATTAGGTTCTTTGCCTATCAGTGGATCCACAAGGGGACCCTGAAGCCAACCTCTCCAGGACAGCAAGGAGAGAGCTATGGGGGGAAAGGGGAGAGGGCCAGTGTGAGAGACTGCAGGGAAGACATATCCTCAGTGTGATCCATGTATGCATAGGGATGACCAGAGACTCAGGTTCCAGAAGGAAATCGTGGATCTTTAAGAGCCTGGACAAAGGGGCAAGGACTAAGGTGGGTCCCCATCACACTGGCCCTTGCCTTCTTGCAGTCTCACTGGGGCTGAGATGGTAGGGGGCAGTCCTGTAATGTGTTGACTTTGCATCCCAGCTGGTATGTTGGAAAGGGAGCAATGGGCTCTTTTCTGGTTCAGCCGCCACTCTGCGCTTCCAGGAAGAACAAAGGCTGAGTGTTCAGGAAAAGTCTTAGCATTTTAAGGAGTGTCAGTGACAAGCAAAGCAGTTTCTTATGGCAAATACAAGAGTTAAGGGTGCGATTAAGTGTTATGGTTTCTCTTTAGATATGTCATTGCTCGTACTAAGCGTGGCCTAAAACACACAGTGCTGAAAAGGTATGAGCTGCTCCTAGTCTATCTCTCTGTTACCTCTTGGCCTTTCCCAGTGTTTGCTTCCTGAATACCAGAAAGGTTGTAATGGAACTGCCCCATTAGAAGACAGCTCCAGGTCAAGTGGCCGGGACCAACATCTAATCAATGAGAGAACTCCACAGAATATGAGACCTTCCTCCTCTTACCAAAGCAGCACTTCTTTTCAAGGGCAGTGCGTTGTAAAATAGAGGACTCTGTCTCTACAATGAGCTGGGAGGAGGACTAAAGATGAGTGTCTACTGCCCAAGGAAGGGAGAAGGATTCTCATTAAGAAGGTTGCTGCAGATTAAAGATATTGGTACTTTTAAAACCTACCGATGTCCAGGCTCTGCCCCCTATCAATTATGTCAGAATATCTTGTGTATTGCTTCAAGTACCATTGCTTTTACTTGTTTGTGCATTTTTCAAGTCTTCCAAATGACTCCTATGAATATCCAGAGTTCATACAACAACTGCATTTGGAGTTTACATTCATGGAAATCCAGAGTGTACATTCATCTGATATTGTCACCAATTTCTCCTCAAACTCTTGAGAAAGTGAAGAAAGCAAGATGACAATAATATCCTTCTGATTCTGACCTCTACAATGGCTCTATCTGCTCATATGAAATCTTAGAAAAGGATAGCTATTGTAGATGCATGGTGCCTGAACTGAGGTCACTGCCATAAAGGCTAGAATATGCCACCACAATTTAGATAAGAAATCATGGAGATCAGAAATATCCCAGGAGTAGGTGACGGTGGCATCTGCTTTTGTAGAATGTACAGAAGTTAATGGGTAAAGCTGATTCTGCTTGCTTGTTTGTGGAAGACGATGTGTGCTAACAGAGTTCACTTCCATGTGAGAAATAAGGTGCCAACTAATCCCTATGAAATGGCCAAAAGACTTAAAAGAAGATAGAACCAAAAGCAAGGTACAACGAGACATTCTCTAGCACTTTGGCTTCTAGAACATTTCCTTCCAACTCTGCTAAGAACATTGCTCTCAATTAGTCCTGTTAGTCCTGCGACAAAGGCCTCCCTTGGCTTGACTTCTCCATACCCCATGCTAATAAGCACTTAGTAAAACCTACCGAGGCACCCCCAGAGGTTCTGTCTCCACAGGTACACTCCCCTAGTCCCAAAGTCAATGTGTAGCACATTGGCGTCAGGCCCCTAAGGAGGGATGGAAAGAGCCACCCCAGTATAGTGCCTCAAGTGCAGACATGGCTGCTTGAGATTCAGGTCAACTGTGACCTATGTTTGAGCCCCATAGTGACTCAATGTACAGCAAATGAATGGATGATGATAATAATTTTAAGAAAGAAAAGCTACTTCACTCTGCCCTGAGTGGATCATCAGAAAGAAGAGGCTAGCTAGCCCCTTCAGAACACTCTGTAATGAAGGCAGCGCTAAGTACGGTAGCTTTGGGAGTATACTGCTCCACTCCACATCAACTTTGGCAGTGTGTTGAGAACTCACCAGCAAATGTCACTACAGCTACAAAGAAAAGAGGAGGAAACAAGAGAAAACCCAAAAATCAAGATACCCATCCCACAGAGGAAATGGACAGTGTGCTGTGCCTTATTATTCAGAACTTTCTGGAAAAAAATTTAAGGCAGCCTCTATTCCCACTTGGTGAATAAAGTATAGCAGAAGAAGGGCCATTGAGCTGTTCTGTGGCTATCTGCAGGTCTCACCCATAAGGATTTGAAATAGCATCTTCGACTGTCTTTTTCTCCCAGGGAAAATGAAGTTACAGTAAGTCTCAGATCCACAAACCAGAGCAATCAGATAGAGTCTGAGATGTTCTGGTGGGTGCTATAAGTAGTGGGATTTCTAAGCATGAGCATATCGAAAGGTTTTAAACGCAGTTTGCTCAGATTGCATACAGCACCCACATAGTTGGAGCCACATGTCTCTCAGTGTGCAGAATACTAATGGAACACAAATTCTGGCTCTGCCACTTTCTAGCTGAGAAACCAAGAGGCAAGTTTAGGTTGTGTTTTATATTCTTAGTGTTGCTGTGGTTAGTCTTTTTGTTTGTTTGTTTGCTTGCTTTGAAAACTTCTCTGAGGATAGTTCTAAGCCTCTAAAATCTTAGTACCATGACATACTGGACATTTGGGGTTGAAGGAGAAAATGCACAACAAATAGGTGTCTGTACCATAGCTGTCCAGGAGTAACTGCTTCCTAGCATTGGGAGGTAGTCTTAGTGCAGATCACAGGACTCCTACGGCCCAGCAACTTGATGTCTGTGGTCAGTGTGAACTGTAGCTTTATTCTGCTCCCTTGACAACAAATATGTTGCTAAAATGTGTCCCTAAAGGACACAGTATCAAAGCTAGCATCCATATTCCCCTTCAAAAGTTGTGTGACAGGCCCTGAGGTGCCAGCATGCTCCTCACTGCCTTTCTGCCTGCTCCCCCTACCTCCCTCTGGACTTTGAGCAAATAGGTCAGTCACAGTGACTTAAGTCGCTTTGGAAGGGTTTCCCACAGTAGCTCTGTAATCCCTGCCTTTCTAGAAGCCACACTATCTAAGCACAAATTGGGGAACATTAATGAAATACCCTGCCTCAGGATTTTACTCTCTATTCTTCTAACATGTCCATCCACAACGAAGTTCATGTGGTTCTTTTAAAGTATGCATGTACACAGGTACACATACACACACACAAACATGCATGGCATGCATAAGCACACCCACATGTATGCAGTACAACTATCCAACCTGTGATCACCCTGCTTGAGAAGCCAGCTCTCTCTGGATATGCGATCTGCAGTCTGTGAAGGGACAGTGGTAGATTACCCAAGAGAATGGCCTCACAGTTTTATAAACTATTTATTAGACCTGTTCTGGAGAACAACATCAATATGGCCGTCGGTGAAGCAGAGCAGAAGCTATAAAAATATCATCCATCCCAAACAAGCTTCATAATCAAACAAAGCCCCGCGCTAGCTGGGACAGGTTGTGTTCTGACACGTAAGGACCTTTTCCATCTTTAAAAGAGACCATTAAAACACCAGAGTACTTTGGCTCACTGAAGTCTAAATCAAAAGGGAGGGGGAGAAAGGAGTGCGCTCTTCTCCAAGAGTAATAACGCCCTTTTGGCATCAGGAAAAACTCGTTGCAACAGAGATGTGATATTGCTTTTCGCGTTGTGGCTTCTCAGTTTCTCCTAACATTCAGACAATCTCCTAGAGGTTCAGAATGTCTCCTCCACCTCCTCCCCTTCGCTTCCCATCCCCGCTTCTCAGAATCGCTTTCTCTTCAGTCCGCATATCCACAATGCTCTGATTGTGATTTATTCCGTATTATTTTGGGGGTCCCAAACCTCCCGAGTCAATAAGAAAATGGAATTCCATACATTTTCTGGAAGGAAAGTAGTAATAATAATAATAATAACAACAGTAACCCGAATTAGAATGCCGTCGTCCCAGAGCTGAGCAGCAGTTCCCCAAGGCAAAGAAGAATAGAGAGTAGATTTACACACCAGTGGTCACTATTATTGACATTCTCAGCCAATGCCCCTCCAACCGACACCCAAAATGTCCCAATAACATGCATTTGAGACATTCTTGCACTTAGACTCTATTGCACCTGCTGGCATGAGATAATATGTGGACTCCTGAAAAATGAGGCTGCTGGAAAGAGTTGCAGGGCTACATAGGAAAGCTAAATCTTTCCACCACCTGGCACACTGCTTGTGGCTTCCCATCATGATTCCAGAATCCAAACGGCAGCCCACATTTGTGCATGGGGAGGCTCTGCTCTGGACCACAGGCTAAGGGAGGAGGTCCCTGTGGCAAGGAAAGAGCAGAAAACAAGGAGAGACCAAGAAAGAGAGGCCTCAGGGAGTGGCTCTCTCCACTCCAACATATCGGGCCATGGCTACTAATGTGCTGTTTAGGGAAGTCTGAGGACATACTTGGTGGTGCAGGCCTATAATCTCAGCTCTCTAGGAAGCCAAGGCTAGAGGATTACAAGTTCAAGGACAGCCTCAGTAATTTAGCAAGACCTGTCTCAAAATAAAATGTGATACAGGGGTCGGGATTATAGTTGATCAGTGGAGATAGAACACTTTGAGCTTCGGGGTAAATGAGAACCAGCAAGTTTAGATGATGTAACTACTGTACTAACAGTGCTCACAGTCCCCAGAGTGAGCTCTGCAGAGAGATAGAACACTTTTTTTGTATTTTTTATTGATTTTTATTGAGCTCTACATTTTTCTCTGCTCCCCTCCCTGCCTCTCCCCTCCCCTTCAACCTTTCCCCAAGAACACTTCTTTTGCATGGATAAGGTACTGGGTTCAATACTAAGAGCCAGTGGGAAAACAGAAGAAAGTCTGAGGCCATAGAAACACACAGGTTAATACACCACACCTAAATAGATGGCCCTGCACCCAGGCAGGGAGACATTTTTCATGATCTTTAGATTGGTTTTGAAGTACCAGAGAGGGAAAGAGATGAAGTGTTTGGACCCTGCACAAACCTGCACAGATACAGACTCCCTGATCCTCCCTACGCTCAGCTTCCTTGAGCATTCCTTCCCCACACATTCCCACCATGATTTCCATCTGCAGTCCTGTGGACATGAACCCTCTGTTACAGGGAACAGTAGGGGACAGGGACATGGCAGGTACCATCTACAGTGATCATTTTATTTATTGACAGAACGCCTGTTTTTTCAGAGTCTGAAACCAAAAGCTGAGGGACTCCATTTTCCAGGGGCCCTTAAAAGAGTGAGTAAATTTCAGACTGACGCTTTCATCATCAGCATAAGCAGGGAGGTCACTCCTAGAGACCTGGGGCTCCAAATGCAATGGGAGCAAAAGTTGTCTACTGTGATAAAGGACCAGATAGATGCATAGGATCACATCTCAGTCATGCATACACAATAGAGAATCAAACAGACTGCAAGCATAAGCAGAGCTCACTCTGGGGACTGTGAGCATGGGAGCTAAACCAGTGGCCACTGTTAGTACGCTAGTTAAGTCATCTAAACTTGCTGGTTCTCATTTACCCCCAAGCTCAAAGCTGAGACACAATACCAGGCACTAACCTTGAGGCATGGTTTCAAAAGAAGACTATGCCGTACATCAAGCATTTGGGGTGTATCCAAAAATTTAGACAAATCGGGTGGGGGTCCAGTAGGCTGAAGAGGCTGATCTCATTGGGAGCTTAACCCTTACCAAACCACCCTCCAATTTTTTTTTTTAAGAAAAAGCTCTAGATGGTTTATGAGGGAAAAAAAGTATTGGTGCAAGTCTTTTACTTTGCAACTTCTCTCAGTAGCACAGCTGGATTTTGTATGTGAGAGGAGTTAGGGAAATCTCAGCAGGAGCTGCTAACAGTGAAAATGATATGATTTTCCGGGATGTGGTGGAGTAGCACTGCCCTCCCTGTAAAAGCCATCACTGTGAGTCCGTGTGGTACCGTAGCTCGAGCCCACCGAGAGGGATTTTCATCAGTGACAGCAGCATGAAGCAGAGTCGCTTGGAAGCAAATGGGCAAATACAGAAGCGGCACACACACAGCTGCTAGGAGGCCATCAGGGCCACAGAATGAGCAGATGAAAACTCCCTGTTCCCCAAGGCTCCCAAGGCTTCTGGCTAGGAGCTGGGATGACAATGCCACATTTAAGGACACCTCCCGCNCGGTGCCTGCCTTTGCTTATCCATCAGCATGAGCCACCGTTGTTCCCTCAGCTTCCTCCATGTTTTGAGCAGAAGCCCCAACTTGATGATGGGTGAGCCACCCTGATCCATATCCACATCGGAAAAATTCTACTAAGTAACTCACAAGCTATGGCCGCCACGGCATATATCTATTGATACAACTAGACATGAGTTGAGAGGGTGTCACCCCCAAATATAGTGAGGAGTTAATAAGAATAAAACATGGACCATAGACAAAGATTCAAACCTAACTTCTTCCACAGGAGGGATATTGACAATTCCAAAGAGTAAAGCCATCTAGTTAACAGCTAGCTTCAACAACCTCTTAACTTGGTGGGCAAATGTTTCCTAAGAATCCATTCTTTTCTGGGAAAACATTAAAATTTATTTTTTTGAATCCAGGGGTGAAAGCAGGCACTGCCTGTTGGGGTTGGTCTGTTTACAGTCTGAAGGAAGGCAGAAATTCCAGGTTCCACAGATCTGAACTTTAATAAGAGGAAAAGTAGATAGAGCCTGAAAGTACAGCAGCTGATAGCAGCCCGTTTTAACATCTCCACTTTCAGAGTATAAGAAAATTGGAATCACACAGAAAAGATTAC
Organism: Bramus lutescens; assembly: GCA_001685075.1. Lineage (NCBI taxonomy): Eukaryota > Metazoa > Chordata > Mammalia > Rodentia > Cricetidae > Bramus > Bramus lutescens. Next base: position 406,852 of record LOEQ01000673.1, on the reverse strand, counting down.
TAAGCATCTTCTATAGAAAACAACGCATTTTAAAGTACCCCGCTGGGTTATTCCATCCTGGCCCTTCATTGCCTTTGAGCTATTTTACTACTCTGGAAATTATATATAATTGATAGTCATGCAAAATAGTTCTAGTCTATAGGCATGGAAATAAATTCTGTGTGGTTAAGGTTTACTGTTTCTGAAGCTCCCCGCCCACCCCACAGAAAAGGCCAGCTGCATGGCTACTTCTGAACACATATCAGGATCTTTTTGGATAGGAAGATTCTATTCTGTGCATTTACACTTTTCTGATTTGCATTCTGAAACCTATCATGTCGGCATGCAGGTCTCATGAATAATATACTAGGTGAAGTACTTAATAGTCATTCATTTGTTATGAGTATGAGAATCATGATTTTATTAACTATTAGCAAGTGGTGGACACAGATCTTCCAGTTGTTTTCCTAACAGAGAATAGAACCTAGCACATGCTTTCGTGGGATGCAAAGAGTGTTTGGTGACTGATTGAGGATCAAGGAGGGCCCGCCTCCTTAGACACAGAATGAAGAATGTCTTTTAGTCACACAGTGTTAGCATTTCAATCAATTCAACGGGAAGTAGAAATAATCAAAATACACTCTAGTGACATCTGCCTGTTATACCGACTGAGGTCAGCAGTTAACTGTTTGCTACAACAGCGCCTTATCTTATCTCATTCCAAGTGCAGATCCAACAATTGTCATCCAGGCCACGTTCAGCCTTCCCAACCACTCTGAGTTAAACAAAAATCCCCTTCAGGGGCTGTAGGGTGAGATTTAGGATTCCAAAGCCTGCTCAACATTCCAATAAAGACTTAGATCCTGGAGCGGGAGGCACAGCTCTGCAGTAACCTTTATGGGACAATACCTCAATGTGCCAAGAGCTAAGCACACAAAGAAAATGTATAATATCAGGCCTCAGAATGTCAACATCCATTGTTCCTCTGAACTTCTGACTTCATGAAGCTCTTTAATTATTTACAAAAATACATATATGATGGCTGTCATGATTATAATGTAATTTAACATTGATTGACTTTTCTCAATCCTAACCATTCACCCAACTTACATATTAAAATATGTGTATATTTGAGACACTTCTATAAAAGGGAAGGAAGTTATTTGAGATGCCATTTGTAAAAATTGAATTCTTATAAATCATCCCGATGTTTTATAATGTTCACTTTAGCCAGTCTATTAACATAGAATACAAGAGAACCCACACAACAAATCGGCATGCAGAGGTAAGAACAGCCATTGCTCTCTGCCATTTAGGCCCAAGAGTTTCTCCTAATAGTATTGCTTACTGGGTTCCAGCATTCACACCATTTTTCCAGGATTGGATGCAAACTGCCCAGCCATAAGTAGCCATACCTTCATATCCCCATTGTATTGCTTGAGCCCAGAGATGAACCAGAAGCCCTGGGGCAGGAGAGATGGTCAGTGGCCAAAGGTTTTCTTTCTGTGATACTGAAAACTCGGAGGCCTCTGGGCTCTCTTTTGAAGACACGTTAAGCAAAACCCAAATATCACTTACCTAGGGAAAGACAAAGAAAAGAGGGGGAGAGAGATAAAGGAGAGTTAGAATTTCATCATAACTATATTAAGTTCACCAAGATGACTGATTTTGAGCATATGAAGTTTAATACAATTCTGCTTCCCCACACCTAAGAGTTGGGTTTTGTGCAGTTCAGGGGCAGATCAGGTGGAGAAATAACATGTGTCGCAACAGCTATAGGTCTTGTCCGGCTGCCATTTTCATTCTGCCCTGGAATTCTCACAGCTATGCACTCCACTACTGCAACACGGGCCTCTTGAGGAAAAACTGGCTGGGGATTCAGTTATGTGCCAGGGAAAGGGGAAAAATGCATACAACCAGCTGCCTTAATGATTATGGAGGTTCTGTCGCTATGTGGTTCAGATGCTGCGAAGATTGAACTAATAAAAAGGAAATGAGAGAACTGTCATCACAGATTACATGGTATTTATTCCAAAGTCTGTTCATTATAGAAATTTGCAAGACAAATGACTTTTCAGCCAGGAATGCCGGGTCCTTCCTCCTCCTGGTGTATACATGGTGTGTATGCAATACCAGCTTGTCTAAAGCATGAGCTGACATCTCTCTCTCTCTCTCTCTCTCTCTCTCTCTCTCTCTCTTTTTCTCCCTCCCTCCCTCTCTCCCTCCCTCCTGCTCCCATTATGCCTACCTATAAATTCTAATATAGCTCCTAAAATACTCATTAGGTGGCCATCAGAAACAAGCAGAATTTGTTTCTTTCTATATATACTTTCCAAATGACTCTAGGGAGCTGGCACCTTGGATTCCACAGCAGCCTTGTCCTGTGCATGAAGAGGACATTAGCCCTCTTCCTTTCTGCATTCTCCTTCCAACAGTTTTTTTTTTTAAAGTCCAGGGGGCTAACTCTGGCCATTAGTCAGCAGTATTAACTAGCTAACCCTAATCACACTCTTGAAGAATGGTAAATCTAAATCCTCTCTCTCTCTCATACTTGCTCTCACTCTTACTTTCTCAAATCTGAGATATGACACAAAAGAGACCTAAGAAGAAAGATGCTGAAGGAGATCAAGGAAAGAGAGGAAGAAATGAACAAATTCAGGCAGAGGAGACAGAAAAGGACAAAAGTGAAAAGATAAAAGTAACTGGATAGTTGGAGCAAAGCCTTCAGTAAAATATATCCCTGTATACGAGGGCACAGAGAAACGTCCACTCAGAACTCCTGCTGATCCCTTGACGCCCCTATGGAAGAACATCTCAGCTGGACAGAAGGTTTCAGCCCTATCATGACTCCTCTTGGTTTAAATCATTAAACAGAAATGACACTGGTCAGAGGAGTAACTGTGTCACAGAAATGTGACTCCGCAGGGAATCCCTCTCAGAGGAACATCTTCTGGTTACCACTTAACCCCTCAGAAGTGACGAATGGTGAACGCCTAGCTTGTTCATCTCCAGTGAAGCACTTGGCATTTTGTTGTATCCCGGTAATTCTAATGACGTCTTGGCTCTCTTCCTGGGAAATTCCAAGAGTCTGAAGCTTACCTGACATCTGTACCACATGTCTGACGACTTGTGTGATAACAAATGCTACTGTAATAAATGGTATAAAACACGCTCTGCACCAAAGCTTCAGAAAGGCCCTGACACCTTGGAAGGAAGAGGCTGTCAGTGTTCACAAAGGTCTTCTGGTGCCTTGATGCCGCAGTCTCTGCTTGACTAGGGAAGGGATTTTCAGACCCCAAAAAAGAAAGAAAAGGAACTTGGGTAGTACCATGGAATGATCATGTTTGTTGCCTTTTATTGGAAGGTAATTATAGCCTTACTCAATTTATGACACATAATGTACCTAATCCCTTCATAAATGCTTCTAGCACTTTCTGATGTTGCTGGCCAAATAAATGGTAGCTATTTCTACCTGTGTGATGGCAAGGCTGTTAATTGTAACACTCCATGAAACTTAATTATGCAAAGCAGAGAGGCAACTCTGGAGCTATTAATCAGAGGTTTGATTCAGAAGTAATTTGTTGTTGGGACCCAAGGAGCTGTTCTCCTCGTTCCTTCCACTGTGATGCACTAATGGTTAATCCCCTGCTTTAATGGAAAGCTGCTGGGGTTGCAGTTAGAGCTTGGTGGTGACAAAGCTGCTTATGAACGTCACCTTGCTTATTAAGTGGCAGATACTCAATTTCTTCTCTTTAAGTCACTTTTAATTACAGGAACAAGAATCTAATACCATTTGTAGAACATCAAGAAAAGTAACCAGTCACTTATTTCCTGTCTCCTTAAAGGTAGAATGGGAAACAATGGACAGGTTATATAGAAAACTAGTGACTACAGCCTGAAACTCATGGGGAAAAATTCTCATCACCTCTATACACCTTCAGAAAGAATGTATGTAGCTTTCTAATGGTGTTGAGTTGAGTACTTGCTTCTAAATGAACAAATGGTGAAGTGATTAGAACAGTCCAGTTGGCACTGAAGGAATTCCACATTCATTTGTGAGAGGAGGCATGATGGGAAGCGAGGTGGAGAAGCTGTGGGCCACTAAGAGCATACATCAGCCTCTCTACCACCACTGCTTCCATGGCTGCAGACCTGAGCAAGAGCCTCAGAGTCTTTAAACACTGCACACCATGCACGGTGCATCTCCTGGAAATTATACCTCATGCTTGTTTTTGGAGACAGGGAGGCACACAGAGCATGGCCCTTGATTTCAATGAGCTTGCATCTCATAGAAGCTGCAAAGCAATAGAATAAAGACAGAAGTACAGGGACCCAGAGGTCCTCCTGGCAGGGCAGGGGAAGAGAGGTTTGGAAACAACACAGAAGCAGAGTAATAGAGAGTGGTCAGGAGAAATAAACAGTGAGTCATGGAGACTGCAAGGGAACTGAATAAGAAACCAAGAGAGCTGGAGAGCAAAGAGAGTCAGCACACATGGACTCTGCTTAAGAAAGAAAGTAGACCGAAGCCAGGCTGACTGTCTAAGTCCCCCTGCTGCTCTCTGTATGGATGATGTTTGAAAGTCATCTCTTCTCATTCCTCCTCCAACCCAGGATCATGCAGTGCCTTTCCAAAACATACTTCCTGCCTACCTATTTGACCTTCTCTATAAAGGTAAGATTTTTCTCAAGGTTGAGTGATTCCTGGTTCTTGCTCTGCACAGTATCATTCATAAATTCATGAGTCACTAAAACACACTTGCTTCCAGATATGGCTTCTAAGAGTCTGTCCTTTCACTCTTAGAGATGCAGTAACTACTTTCAGTAAAGAGAGGGTGGAAGGCAGAATCAAGTCTTCCAAAGAAATAGGGCCCTACCCTCTAAATTGTACATATCACCTTGTTTAAAGAAAAGGGATCTGTACAGATGTTATTAAGGGTTTTGAGACAAAGAAATCTCCTGTATTAGCTGAGTGGATGGTATATAACATCACAAGTGGCCTAGTAGAGAGAAGAAGGCAGGGAATCAGTGTGACAGGCAGAGTCAGAAATGACCCAAGCACAAGCCAAGGATGACAGAGTCACCAGAAGATTAAATAAATAAGAAGTAAATGCTTCCGTGGTCCCGGCATGCAAGACTTGCTGGCATGTGCATTTCAGTCAACATGAGATTTTTAAGCCAATAGATGCATACATAGTAGCTTATTAGACCCTGATGCAGAGGTATTGCTCATAAGCACCTGGACAGTCTCTTGGTGCCTATCATGGTAGTACAATTATAGTAGCTCCTCTGTCACCCTCAATTCTCTTCCAATTTGGTGATAAAGTGTATAGTCACCTTAGATATGGGTTTTTTTTACGTCTTTACAACACATTCTATGGTACCATTGACATGCAATAGACTGTAGGGTTTCTGAAGTAGAGGAGGAAAAGTGGCAGTCATTTTAAAGATGCTTTTCTTACAAGCTTTCGCACAAATGCTGGAAACAAGGAACTAATTTGGGTGGCTGAGGTAGAGAGAGAATCTGCTCAGACATATTTGTTGCTTCAAGATGAGCTTTTCAATCTGGCCTCACTCCAAAATTCCTGATCTGATGTTTGTCTTAAAATGAATAGAGAATTCAATACCTGATCATATTTGAAGAAGTGGTAACCTGGAGAGCTTTTGGTGGGCAGGGAGACACATCCTACACAGTCAGTTACCTAATGATGACTATAAGCACTAGAGGTACTAAGAGAAGAGACCGTCTATTGAGAGCAAGGGTAGCTCTAAATTCTTTCTATGGAAAAATACTGTGAACTGCATATGATCTCTGTAGGATTTGCATCCATACAGGGCAGCTGGGAATGAGCAGAGCTTCTGCAAGCAGCAGGGAATAGCCAAAGCAACACATCCATCTTCCTCAGGGTCAGCGGCTAAATTCACTTTTAGGAATGTGCCATCAGATTTCTGCACTCTCACAGAACTCAGAACACCACCCTCTTAATTCCTTGGTCTAATATAAAATGTTTCTCCCTCTCTACATTCTTGTGAACAGAGCTGATTAGGTGGGATTCTCAGAGGGTGAAGCAATTTGATACTACACATTGGATTGTGATAGCAATTCATTTGAGCAAACGTAATCAAGAAAGATCACCCCAAATGCTCTTTGCGCTGCTACTGCCTAACTATAGGAACTCAGACGTGTGTAATTTGATAGCATACTAAATTTTCTTTTTTATTCTAATATGTAAGCATTGTTCTGAAGCACATTGTTTGTACATTGGTTACTAAACACTGTACCTGAACACTGAATATGTGAGAATGTTTTCGCTATAAAATATTTGTGAGTAAATAAAGAGTGGAAGTAAACAAAGATATATAAAGAAGATACAACCCAAAAATAAATGCAGTGACATCTGTCTAGGGACAATGAAGTTAGCGCAAAAGAGAAAAAAACATGAGGCCCTCTGGTATACAGGAAAACCAATAAAGAGACAGAAACTGGAGTTGGCATAAGGAGGGAGTGTCACTTGGAAAGTATTTACGCATGTGAAACCAATTTCCTTACCAGGAGGCAATCATGCATCTGGCACAAGAGGAGAAAGTCTAACAGAAGTGGGTCTTATCACAGGCTCTCTACCTTCATCCACTAGCTGCATAATAGAATGCAAATCCTAAGCTAGATGCCTCATGATTGCTGATTGCTGAGTCTGCTATTCATTGCAGTCGGCCTGTTGATTCCTTCGTGTTTCACTAAATAAAAGAACTAGGAAGTCTAGCAAGAAAACAAAGCGCACCTGGATCCTATTAATAACTAGCAACACATTGAAGCTTAGAATCCTATCAGGAGTTGAATGAGACCTTTGGAAACTATGCTACCATACATGTTCTTAGGTTGACCTAGACTTATTATTTATGGAATGCTGTTAGTCACTGATGTCAGCCATTTAGAAGTCATGACACATTCATGGTCAGAGAGCAGCTTCAAATGTGGAGAAGAAAACACTGGAAAATATATAGAAATAAAGGGAAGGATGTAGATATGACAGAACGCAAGAAAAGTAGAAGAGAGTCATCAAACTCCAGTTTCCCATTCTAGCCTGTTTTCCTGATGCTATCTGTGTAATCCGGGTATAAAGAAAGATAGACATAAGAGTCCATCAATGTCACACTGTATTCTTGGATAGAGATTTAAACTATCAAGAGAGTTTCATGTGAAAATACTCTGTTAGATAAGCATATGTGTAACTGAACTGAAAACCAGTGATTCACTTTAGGGTAGCTAATTGTAGTATACAAAACTGTTCGACATTTAGAGACACTAATAAAAGTGATTACAGTATGTTACGTTGTTAGATCTTTGAGGGAAGTTAAATTCCACGGCCAACATGTGTAATGTGGATAGACTTCTAAGTGCTGACAATATAGTGGAGAGATGTGAGTTCACTATGATCCAGCCTCTTGATGGTGAAGATAACAAGACCCCCGGCATCAGAATAATAACAAGCAATACCTGTGAAGCCTAGTTTCTGTCTCTTTCATTGCAAGAATACCAAAGAACTGACAGGCATCCAAGTGAACAAAACTCTGTTCACATACTCACCATCATAGCAGACTGTGCTAAGCAGTTGACAACGGTCCCCTGACCTGGATCATTTTACACACGTGGAATCATTTAGAGAGTAGTGATGTTAGCTCTAATTCCTGAAGTTGGACAACAGAACTATCCACTTAACTATTCCATGACAAGACAAAGGTGAAGAAAGTGGATTCTCTAAGCATTTAGGTCAAATCAAAGAAAGGTCTAAAATATTTGAATAAATAGTAGAATTGACTAAAAGACACAAATGTTATGGAAAGTAAATTAACGTCCTACACCCCGAAACATATACATTAACCGCTACTTCCTTTGCCCTTGGTGGCCTCTCCTAACTTGAAGGAAAGACCCTATTGCTGAACACACAACACCCTTTCGAAACAGGGCTTGGAAAAATGGAGTTGGACCTGACGTGGAAGCTTTCTATCTTAGGACTAGCTCTCATAGGGTCAGATATGCTGTGTAAGATGCTAAAGGAGAACAACAACCAGTAGTCCCACCCCACTGCATAGCCTACACACTACACCAATGACCTGCCCAGCACGGTATCCTCAGTGGTGCAAAAGTGGCACTTTTATCCTGGGGGATATCATGGTTATTTAACTAGACCTAAGGCTCATGCAGTAGTAGGGTAGTGATGCCTGGCACTGCAAACCTAGCTAGCCATCTGTATTGGAAAGGCCACAGGCTCAAGAGGAAAACCTAATACTGCCAATCCCTTCAAGCAATATTTCTAACTGTATTCTAAATTCTTAACCTTATTCCTACAGGTAAGTATATATCTCAACTATCACCAAAGAGTCGTCGATGGATGTTGAGGGAGGGAGAATCGGTTTTCTCCAGAGATAAGCAACTTAAATTATCTAGTTCTAAGGTGTCAACACTAAATTATATGTGTATATAAGCAACACTGAAGGTTCTCAGTAGGTCTCCCTCTCTCTCAATCTCTCTCTCTCTCTCTCTCCTTCCCTCCAACTCCCTCTCCCCTCCACACAAATAATAATTAAGTGAGAAGTTATGAGTTTGAGAAGGGTTGGGGAACACAAAAAGAGTCGGAGGTATGAGGGAGGGGTGAAGGGGTAACAATGACGTAAATGTGTACTCATATTAAATTCTAAAAACAACTAAGGTAAATAGAAATTAATCTCATACTATGTGATGAGAACTGATAAAAACGAAAATAGTAATATTCATTCATTGTAGCTTGCTTCTCAAGCAGATTTGTTGGAGCAAACCTACCATAAGTCTACAAGGATCCACCCTCAGGCCTGTCACCCGCCGGCCAGATACTGCCTCAAGCCTCTGCAGCTCAGATGGAGAGAGAAGTCCTCTACGTAGAGTGTGATAAGCAGACTGATTCTTAACTCTGTCTTTTTTTTTTTTATTACAATAGTTCTTTCTTCCTGTTCCCATCAAAAGAAAAAAATGTCCTTTCTCTTAATACTGACCTCACAGGGTTGCTGTATTATCCGAGATAACAGACTGGAAGCACAAAGCACCGCTGCAGAGAGGCGTAATGATACTTAGTATCACATTATCCTAAGGACCACCCCCTGCACCTGTCCCAAGGGCAATCGCAACAAGATGAGGATATCAACCTTGGGGAAAGATGGCAGGCTCACAAATATCTTCAATGCATGGAGAAATAGGCAAAGCCCTGCAGGAGGTTGAGGACTTTCCCCCTCAGCTAAGAACACAGAAAACTCCAAATGAAAACACATGAAGTATAGGAAGCTGACTGCGAAGATCACTTAAGGGTCTGGCCCAGGGATGTGCAGTTACTTTAATTAAGTCAATAGTTGTAAGTGATTGCCTATTACAGACACGCTGATCTCTTCTCTAATCTTTCCTCAAAGGCTAGATTTCACCATTGCACATTTAGATTTCCTGATGTATAGATTTCACTAAGGTTTCCCCTGACCCCATATGCATACAGGTGTCTACTTCTTCTCTTTCCTGAATAATTGATACCCATGCATGTTTCCTGGGCATCCTGGGAAACTCCTTCCACGTCCTTCTTTGAGCAGCAGCCTTTTCCTATAGATCATGGGTAGTTCATCTTAGAATTACACAAGGGGAGCCGGGATCAATGGCAATGTGATTTACAGCAGCTCTTACCTACAGTTTACGGAAATTACAAATAAATACAGGGTCAAACGACTCACCAATAATTTGACCTTGGTAAATCTGGCTTATGTAGAAGTCTTAAATAATAAGGACCTTCACATAATCACTTCAACACTAAGCGCCTCCGCATGTTGCCTAGAGAGCTTCTGGTGGCTAAGAAGGTGCTTCAAGTTAGATTAACAGATGTATGTCTCTCCTTCTGAAATATTTACCTGCTTGCTTAGGATGCTCAACATATCTGAGCTGTCCCAATATAATATAATATTATAATATATATAATATTATAACTGTTCATCACACTAACCAGCATGGGTCACTCCTCAAACCCCCAGAGTGGAACCATCCAACTCTACTGGTCTTTGCATTTTGTTTTTGAGATGGGGTCTCACTTTACTATCTAGGCTGCCGTTGAACTTGTAATCCTTATTTCTATGTCCTCTGGGTGGTGACAGTGTGGGCATGAGCCACCATGTCTGGTTCTAACTCCAAATGTCATTTTTTGCAGGTGGCAACCCATACAGATGAAAAAAGTCTGTATTTCTGATTACCCTAGGAAAGCCACCAATACCATAGCACAGTAATTTAGAAGCAACTCGAATCTAATTGAAATAAGAGTAATACAAAATATCAAAAACAACAATATCTTGATATGTAAACACTATTTTAAGAAAGTAATACTGACACTCATTTTGTGTGGTGAATCGCATCTGCTGGCACAACGTTGACACTGGCCTTGATTTTCAAAGAGAAATGTCTTGTCCTGGTTTGTTATAAAATAAAAGTTTTTCAACATGAGTTATTCACTAGCAGAGGCAGGTGTATAAACATGAGAGCCGCAGTCTTTGTTTTCTATGAAACATACACCTGCCATACAAGGATAAATTATAGAAAAAAATCTAATATAATAAAGTATGGGCATGGGTTTTATGGGGTTGAGTGAGTACATTCACTGCTTCAAAGTTCAGCTACTAAGTGAGAGGGATAAGCAATAGATGGATAAAGGACCCGCAAGCAAGAGCCTTTAGTAATTAGATGCCGACCTACAATATACCCAAGAACAGTTTCTCTTCAGCCCAGTAAACACCTTCTACATCACAGTGTAGTGCTTCTTCTGATTTTATGTCTAATACAGATGCTTACAGCTAGCTACACTATAGGCTGCTTCCAAATTGAAGGCTAGTAATGAGAGTACTATCTAAGTGAGTAATAGATGACAGAGAGTAAGTTATGACATAGTTAAGGGGCCCTCAAATCTTGGTAATGACACAGATTCAAGGCCAGAAAAATTAGCAACTTTGTCCCTCTGCTGTAGATGAGCTTCTCTTCACCTAGCTCTGCCATTTTTCTCTGTCTCCCACCTTTGATTGCAGAGCATCTCATAGCATTTATAAATCCATTTTGAAGGCAAAAAGTGCATGGTGGTCAAAGAGAACATTTAATTCAAACCTTTAGTTTGTCATGGAAACAACTGAAGTAGACTAGGTTGAGGTTTAAGCGTCCCATGTACCTCCCCTTCCCTGCCCATTGTTTTCAGTGATCTGCAGGTCTTTGCTTTTCTTCCTGACTCAAAGATTCAGAAGTGAAAGGCTGTGTCTCCAGTGTGAGATGGTTAGGGGTTATAAGTCTTTTAAGAGATGAGGCCTCTCTTAGGGTCTTTAGGTCATTGGGTGTGAACTTGACGAGGATTTATGACCAAGGCTTCCCAGCTCTCTTTGCTCCTTGGCCACCCAGTGAAAAGTTATGCTCTATTATATAGTCATGCCATGATGTACTGTCCAAACACAAGAACAAAGCATCAGGAGTGATCAGTCATAGATTGCAACCTTTAAAATGGTAAGCTAAAATATTTTTCCTCTTTTAAGTTGTCTCACATATTTTATCATAGTGACAGGAAGCTTGAAGGTCAAATGCTTGAAGCTCTGTGGGCCTTCTATCAGTCCTGTGCAAACAAACACATGGTTTAAGGACAGTAGCTCCAGCTTGAGATTCAGATATAGTTATCAAGTGGTAGACGTGAACTCAAGCCTGTTTTAATTTCATTGTCTGAACTTCTGGCTTTATTATATTCCTGGTAACTAAAAGATCTGAAGGTTATGACCTTCATAGAAAGTTTGTTCCTGCTCTCTCATGGATATATAATCTATCCGTGTTTTTTTATTGATTTTTATTGAGCTCTACATTTTTCTCTGCTCCCCTCCCTGCCTACCCTTCCCCTTCAACCCTCTCCCAAGGTCCCCAGGCTCCCAATTTATGTTTTTTTTTAAATCTTGGTTTCAAGCACTCTTAAATTTTTCTGTCCTCAAGTAAAATTATCACTGATATGTGAGTTCCACAAAAGAGTCCCACTTTTATGACCCAAAATGTTTTACAGTATAAATTGAATTTAGAGGAAAAGTCAGAGACCTAATACACATGTACAAGGGAAACCCCAACCAAAAAGACTTTCCATACCACTCCAGACACTTCAGCTGTAAGTAATGGGTTTAGTGAAAAGTCTGGAAAAATTTAAGCAGCACAAAAATATAATCTGATTTTTGTTTTAGGTGACTCATCTTGAGTGCATTAGGAGTAACAAAAGCATGAGAACACATAATTCAGTGGTCAATCCAGCAGAAAAATGAAGGCTTAATTTTGATGAAGGTTAAGAATAAAAGCAAAATAACCACATAAAAGTAATTCAGCTGTTTTTTTTTCCTAATAGGAGCATACATTAGCATTCCTGGAATAACTTTGTTTTCATATTGGGATTAAAAAGTCAGCGCATACATTGCAGATAATGAGAGTCAAGATCTTTCACTGTTGGGGAAGAAGGGAGACCAAGACAGTCTATGAGATGCTGAGCTGGGTCAGAGGGACAGTGAGGACTCATGGAACTTTAAAGCAGACATATAGATGATAGAGGACTAGACAGACAGATAGATAAATACACCCATGTCTGTCTATGAGTTTATAGGCGTACATACATCTCCTAACACATATCTCAGTGAGCTAAGAGGCCAGATGCTTATTCTACTATATCAGTGAGCATCCAGCACCAAGGTCTTACTCCTTGCTATCTTTCTTCCATCAAAGGAATTTTACAAGATCAGGGTGCAACTCAGTGGTAGAGCACTTGCCTAATCTGTGTGAGGCTCTGGACTTGGACCCCAGTAAACAAAAAGAGATATTTACACACAAGCATGTACACATCCACACACACACACACACACACACACACACACACGCATATACATCACAAGAGCCAGATCTTAAGAGTTCCCAGTGACTTAGTGTAGAGCAACTTAAACAACAACAACAACAACAAAATTGAAGTAAGCTGGCATAAGACTACCTTAATATCAACAAATATCTGAATACATAAATAAATACAGGAGAATATCATTGCCCGTGAAAAAAAATTCTAGGGGAGAAAAAGAGCAGATAATGGAAGGGGGAAATAAGCCAATTAATTTAAGTTCTTTCTCTATACATACAGGCACATGAACATAGAAAGACATGAAAGTAAAAAGGGGGCTTTGAGATGGAAGAGAGGAGACAAGTAGAGGGGTGGAGGAAGACGTGGGAGGGTGTTAGTGTCCGAATACTAGTAAGTCAAGATGATAGACATACATGAAAATATAATGAAGCAATCCACTATTTAATATGTTTACCAAAATATTAATTAAAGAAAATGATTCCAGTCAACAATGTAAAAAGAATGAGAGAAACTAAAATCACTCTCAAGAGCCTGCAGTAATAATTGCTGCAGGCAAGAATCACTGATCAATACTATGCTAATGGGCATCATTTTTAACAAAAACAGGAAACGCTTCTCCCCTGCCCCAAAATTTGCAAAGGGGAAAAGCAAGTTTATGGCAGAGAATTCTGGAAGATACAGCATTTGCCAAGAGATAAGGGATAATAGTGCCACTGAGTGACACATGCCATTATCATAAAGCAGCTGCTGCTATCAACTGAAAGGCACATAGCCTCTGTGGTATTTCCCATTAACTTATAATCTCATACTGATCAAGAGAAAATACCAGTCAAAGCCACATGGTGGGGAGCCGTACGAAACAATGAATCAATATTATTTGGAAGTGTCAAGGTCAGAAAAGGCAAAAACTGTCACAGACCGTAGACAACTAAGAAAATGTGACAACTAGATGCAGAATGGCATCATGCATTGGAGTTGGGGACGGCCAATAGAGAAGTGAAGAAATCAGAGAAATCTGATATGTTATGTGGATTTCTTAATATCCTTACACAATATTTAATTTCATAAATGTGCTACTTCTCCAGGGATGGACATGAAGAGAAATGAAGTACTCCAAGGGGCTCTCGAATTTACTCCAAAATAAAAACCATAGGCTGTGGGAGAGGAGCCGGAGAAAGGAGAAGAGGAAGGCTGCATCTAGTAGAGGAATGATAGGCAAGGTGTCCCCAGTGGCTCAGAGGGGGACACAGGGTGAGTGGTTGTCTCCCAGTGTGGTGAGATGAGGTGGGTTAGCACTGGAGGGCAGTGCTAATACTGTGTGGGACATGCCGAGCCCGAGGTGCTGCTGGAACATCCAGATGGACATGCAAATTAGACAGTTTGATCAATGAGCACAGAGTCAGTGGAATAGACACTGTGAAGCAGTCAGCATGGAGAAATCTACTAGACACTGGGAGACGGCTACAGTCCCCGAACACCAGTCAACTGAAGATGGAGCAGGCTGACGTCACAATGTCACAGCTCAGATTTAACTCTCCTTCATGTATCTCTTACTGTAGGACTTCTGGGGAACAGGGAATATGACTTTTTCATTTCTATGTCCTTGCCTCTCCACATCCTGCAAAATAACAACAACAAACAAACAAACAAAACCCAAAACTTGTGAGTGCACAGATGTTCATTTAACAAACGTTTGAGTGCACAGGTCTGTGAAGAAACAGGCTTATCGAACTGGTTATCAGAACTATGTAAAGTTGAAATCTTGTGTTGGGTAGTTTTGTGACAACTTGACACAAGCTAGAGTCACTTTGGAAGAGCACACTTCAGCTTACAAAACAGCTCCCACTAGGGTTGACCTGTGGGCAAGACAAGACAGTACTGCATTCTTCACAGATGATGGGGGAGGGCCCAAACNAAAGCCACGAGGAGCAAGTCAGTAAGCTTCCACATCCCTTCCTGCCTTGAGTTCCTGCCATGACTTCCCTCAATGATAGACTATTGCCGGGACGTGTAGGATGAAACCCTTTCCTCTCCAAGCTACTTTTGGTCATGGTGTTCTATCACAGCACTAGAAACCCTAACTAAGACAAATTCCTATGTATATGTTATTCTTTTAGTCCACCACATTTGAAAACCAAATTTTGATTAAAAGATAATTTTTAATCTACGTAATTGGGAAGAATGGATACTTTAAATCCACTTAAACTTCATGGTATAATCATTGGCTATATCTGACTCATTTACTTCCCTCGCCACTTCTAAGGGAATAGAGAAAACCTCAACAATCATACCCTCCCAAAAAAGCAAAAGAAAAGAAAAGGAAATTATAAGAAATGCTTTACTTAGTCCTCTCTGTTGCCTTTCCGGTTAGAAGAGGAGGCTATAAACTTGTTAACTCCCACAGTCCTCACTCAACCCTTAGACACACTTCTTCCTAGGGCAGGGTTGGGCGCTTCTCCAGCCACTGTCAAATGCCAGTCTTCATCCTGAACTCCAGGCCAAAGAGAACTCAGAGCAACCCACTCTTTATTCCTCCCAGGGCAGAAGTCCCACCCCTGTAACACAGCACTTCCTAGGGATGTGTGTGCTCTGCAAACATCCTGCTAGTATAGTTAGCTTTGTTCTGGAAAACAGTGAAATTTAATGATGTTTAAAAAGACGGGTGGTGCCCAAATCCCCATCACATCCCACTATTTGAGAAAATAGAGCTTACCTGAATATTTCAGGCTTACCAATTGCCAACCAGATGGCAGGCAGCAATATAAAAGGTATTACAAGCTGCAACTCCTTATGTGTGTCATTTAGTAGGATATTGTGCTCGAAGCCTGCTCTGTCACTGATGGGCTAGATAGTCCCTCCTCCTCTTGCACTGTGGAGTTTTGCAAGCTAACACTTGCAAGGGAAGCATCATTTGAAAGCATTGCTGGGGATTACTAATCTGTAATCTTTGCCCTTACTGGCATTTTTCTCAGAGTTCTCCCGGAGGTCAACACTGGGGAGGAGAGACGTTTCACTGGGAGGATGGATGACATAAAGCCACAAGAAAAGATGCAGACCTTGCGCTTCTTCTTCCTCTTACATAATGCGCTTGCTTTCCCTACAGTGTGGATGCATTGAGAATTTGACTCAGACTTTCTTGAGATTGCAGGCAAGCAAAATGGCATCATTAGTGATGGAGTCTTAGGATTCTGAAAGCAAAGCCTCCAGCTGGCATCCAAACAGAAGCTCGGGGATAATGGAATGGGCTGATCGAGTCAAACCCAGCAACCAAAGGAACATGCTCTAAATAGGAAGAGAGAACACAGGTTCCAAGAAATGTGTGACTTGGAGGAAGGAAGGAAGCTAAAATGGGATTAGCAGGCTAACCACACTTGAGAGTGAACACAGCCTAGCAGGAGATAGAAGGAAGAGACCAGTCCTTGATAGGACAGTGTCTGGGGAGGATGAGAAGCAAAGGCTATGCTCTGAAGCAACTGAGGCATCAGGATCACAGCAGGCAGCTGAGCCTAGAAACAAGGCAGTGGCAAGATATGGTGTATAGCTGAGTGTTTTTGACAGTGATGTCCTGGAGCCACTCTGTCAACTGGTGCTGATGAGGAGAGAGGTGGAGGACCACAGAGAAGGCGCACAGCATTTATTCAGTGGTTCAATAATCCTACCGAGAGCTGAATTCTGTCTAGGGTAAGAAATACAGAAACATATAATATATACATATATAATCACATTCCAGGATGACCATTGAAGAAGATGGTCAGTTGATGGTTCATGGGTTAAATATGTTTCCTCTGAAAATGTTCAGAATTCATCTGTCTCCAAATTTCTCTCAAATATTTTATTGCAAACCCATTCAAGTAATACATGTCTGTGGGTACCGAGACACGTCTTTTACCAAGAGAAGAAACATGGGTGTCTTCAAAAGAGAGAACAAAGCCAAACCCAGAATATCCCTCTCTGCAGAGGACATTCACATGACAGAGTTACTCCTCTGCTTCCTTCCACCCAGCCTGTGTGTCCCGAGGCTCTGCATTAGAGCAGGGAATGAAATAATAGAGAAAGAGCTGCAGCCCTGAGTGGGCTGTTGAAATTAGTTCCGAGGCATGGGTAATTGTCCAACTCGTCCCTCGGCTAAGCCTGTGTAAACACAGATTTAAGTGATTGATCAAAGATAGCACAGTCCCATAATGATCAAAAGAAAATTAGTGGAAGCTCTAAGAAATCGCATTATCTCAAGACTGGAGGAAAATGAAGGGTTTTAAAACCCAGCTCTGGGCTTCATTCTCCCTCCTACAATGCACAGAGCTGGAGAGGAGGCTGGAAGATGATCTAGTCAGGTAAAGAATAAAGAGAATTTTCTAAACTCCGTGGCTAATGGCACCCCTGAATCTGGAGGTCAGTCACTTACTCTATCACGTGAGGAAACATCATGTAAGCATCATTCAGCCTCCTGGACCCATGTAGTTCTCATCCACTAATGAGAAGAACATTGTCTCTCACAGGTGTATATTGATGATCAAAGGGTAGATATCCCCATTGGAAGACTCTTCATATTGTCTGGCTTCCTCTAAATGTCCCAAGGATATGTTTGACAATGATGTGGATAAATGAATGAGCACATGACTACTAGGAACAGTTTCTATACATGGCCATCACAGGCTTTCAGTACTGTGTATTTGTATGTTATCACAGACTGACATTATGTGATGTATTTCCATGCATGTCTGGTCTGTCTCCCCTAGTGTAACACAATGTATCAGGACAAGTAAGTGTCTTTTATTCACAGGATCCAAAACAAGCCATAGCATTGAGTAGGCAGATTCTAAATATTTGTAATATGAATGCATGTGTTCATGAATGAATGAACGGGTAGGTGGACACATAAATGAAGCTATCAGCATTTGAATTCAAATCAGCCTGATTCCAAAGCTAGTATCCTCAAAATGATGGAGACAAATTTTAGTTAACGATGCTTGTTTCTTATATAGTTTTGGATTGTGTTCCCCAAGCAAAGCCACAGTCTCCTTCCATGAGTACGTGATTGCTTCTTTACATGGGAAATGGTGGTTTGCATGATGATATATCAAATTGTGGGCTTATGATGGGTATGCAATTATCCAATGTCCCAATTTTCTCACCTGGGTCCTCAGAAACACCTCCAAGATTTTCCAGGCTAATGTCAAAGAAAGAAATGTGACAACTGAAGGCAGAGCATACATATTGGCATAGAGTCTGAATAGAGGGGCCAGGAGAAAAGGAGAGCAGACGGGCTTCAAGAATGCAAAAGAAATGCAGAAATTGGCCCTCTCTTAGGACTCCAAAGAGGACCACAGTACAACAGATGCCCCAATATTAGCCCATAGATAACACCTGCCAAGCCAGACTCTTTACATCCAACATTTCAAATAAAAAAATCCATAGATATTAAGCCACTGGATCTGTTGAAATTTGTTATAGCTGTGATAAAAACTAGCACAATGCTTTGAAGAACTCTATAATATGATTTTGGGCATCATAAAAACATAACATTTTAAATATTCATTGGACTTAATAAGCTACTGTCTACACAGAACACTCAACTTCATAACAAAACTAGGCAATTTCAAACTCAGGCCAACTATAAATGGGAGAAGGTTAGGTGGATATGTATGTGGTAGTGGGGGTATAGATCACCTACGTGTGCTTTTAAGAAAACTTTGAAACTTTAATATAATGTCTATGCTCTGGAAATGTGGGCTGGCTTCCATAGACTGTTCATTAAGCAGTGGGTAGCTCAGGATGTCTGTAGCCAAAAACCTTCTTCTGCCACTGTTTTACATGCTCTCCTCCATAATAAGCAGGGAGAGAAAGGCTCCTGCTGCCCCCATTCCACACTTTAGCCACAGCTACGTTCTCCAAAGCACACTGTCGTTGCAACCATTGTAGGTTACAGCCTGGGGGCCATGAGGGTGTGGCTTCTTCATAGACAACTGTCTCAGTTGTGTCCAGCACAGAGCCATCAGGCATGTTGTTTGTGATGAGAAAGCTCCTGGAGCCTACAGCTCTCAAGTCATGGGCATTGCTGGGAAAATTAACATGCGTCTGTTCATCACTGCAGGCATCGAAGAGAGTGGGCTGTGATTTCAGCTTCTCTCCCCAAATAATGTTTGTTGTCACACTGCAATCTTGGCAATCAGTGCAACAGATGAACATATCGTTTCATCTGAAATATTTGCTAAACATGATAAGACCTTGAAAACCACACCTCAGCATGTGTGTGTATATGTGTGCACCTGTGTGTGATGTATGTATGTGTAGCTATATGTGGTATACATGAGTGTGTCTGTGTGGTATGTGCTTTAATGGTGTTATGTCGGTTGCATATGAGATGTGTGCAGGGTATTTATGTGTATGAATATGTGTGAATGTGTGTGGTGTATACAGATATAGTACACATGTGTTTCTATATATGCAATGAGTGGTGTGTGCTTATTTTATTTGCCAAGTCTGTGTGTATACATGATGGCTGTGTGATGTATGTGTATGCAGATGTGTATATGACATGGTATATGTAGTATATGTGTGTGATATATGAACACATGTGTGGTATGTACACAGGTATGTGATTTGTGTGATATATGTGGTATGCTTATATATGCCTATATGTGGTGTATATGTGTGTATGCATATAGTAAACCATAAAACTATAAACTCAAAAAAGAAAAACTGGCTGAATAATATAAAAGGGGGACCTTGAAAGTTCACTAAAATAAACAACATGCATGCTCCTTCACCTTTTTCTAACACTGCTTCACATAGTATTTTCTTAACCTTAAAAAATGAAGACCTCAAATGGGTCTTAGGAAGTCACGCATCTACCTTTCCTCTTAAAATATGAAGCTTAATGCATGTGCAGTTCTAAAGCGGAATCTAATGGCAATAAAAGTCAATTGGCCCCATCAGCATTGAACATATTACTCTTGTGACATTATATTAACTTGAGTGCTGTGAAAATCATTTGCTCACGAAATAGCTTTGACCACTGAAAAGACTGTCCCTTTGGAGAATGGACACAGCAGTGTATACACTGGATTGACATCTTCCTAGTACTGTACTAGGAAGTCCTCTTCTTTCTAAAACCGCCTCGGAATAAAGCCCCCCCCATTTGTAACTGTGAGCTGTGAACCCATCTGACTCAGTTTCAGTTCCCTTCTGCCAGACGTAACTCAGAATAAACACCCCAGCAATCAATGGACTAAGGTAACACCTGCTTATCGAGCTTTTGCAATGTGGTAAGTACTGGGGTAGGCATGAAGAACAGAGGACAGCATAGGCTAGGTTGCTAGTGTTTACTGCACCTCTTCTGAAAAGGGCTGGGGATGAAGAAGGTAGTTGAGTGTAACAGACAGCAGTAATGCTAGATGAAAACAAATGTCAAAGGGAGAGGAAGGAAGGAGGGCATAGAGGAGGAGGAAGGGTAGGGAGACTGGGACCTTGAGTAGAGGAAGAGGAGGCATGTGTGAGGATGATACAGACAGACTGTGTTCCCTTTCCCTGAACAGGAGCAAGAGCAACGAGGCCAATGCAGAGAAGAAGAAAGTGTCAATCCAGACAGGCAAGGTGAGGATTAGACGGACCAAAAACTGAGCTCTTGGCTCAAGCAGCACACACACACACACATACACACACACACACACACACACACACACACACACACACACACACACACACACACACACACACACACACACAGAAAGACATCGTTCACTTTGGAATCCTCTTCTGTGGATAGCAGAGCGAGGATTAGAAGCTGTGGTTTATGGTGGATTGTTTCTTGTTTTTGTTGTTTTTGTTTGTTTGTTTTCTTTTTAGTTTTTTGAGACAGGGTTTCTTCCATAGCATTGGTGCCTGTCCTGGAACTAGCTCTTCTAGACCAGGTTGGCCTTGAACTAACAGAGATCCACTTGCCTCTGGCTCCTGAGTGCTTGAATTAAAGGCATGTGCCACTACTGCCTGGCACTTGATCTTAGGCAGCAGCCTTCAGCTTTATTCATTAGCATGAATAGGCATTCAGTACACCATAAATGTGCCTCTCTGGGTTACAAATGGGAGGAGATGGAATTCAGTGGTGAAGCCTTTGCCTGGAAAAACTGTGAGAAATGATAGTTTCGTCCCCCAGTCTCACATGAATGTTCTTCTCAATACTTGATGTCTATTTGCCTAAATTTGGTTCAGCTATTGCATTTCATTAAATCTTAATTTTGTTTCAATTTTTATAAACAATAATTATTTATAAAACATAAATCGTCTTTTATTACTGCTTTATTCACTATGACAAAGAAGTAGAATCAATCTAGTTGTCTTCAGCAAATAAAATGATAATGAAATTTTAATGTATGTAAGTGTGTATTATATACATATTATATATGTATATGTATATACATATACTATTTAGCTCTAAAGGAAAGTAAAATCACAAAATTTGAAAGAAAATGGGTAGACTTAGGATGTATAATATTATATGAGGTTACACAGTCTCAAAAGAACCCTGCATATTCTCCTTCATATATGGAATCTATGCAATAATTTATGTATATGTGTAATCAATTGTACATGTCAAAAAAAGCACAAGTAGGAAAGAATCCAAGAATGGCTAAAGATTAGAGGACAAGAGGGGAACCAAAGGCAGGTAAAGGACACAAGCTAAAAAAGAGGATATAAAACTGATTTTTCTTAGTTCTAACTCTGTCATGTTTTGTTTTAGGTGTTAGATAAATGCATCAAAACACATTTGGTGGCATGCGCCTTTAATACACAGCACTAGGGAGGCAGAGGCAGGCAGATCTCTGAGTTCGAGGCTCAGCCCAGTCTACAAAATCTAGATCCAGGACAGGCTCCAAAGCTACAGAGAAACCCTGTCTTGAAAAACAAAAAAAAAAATTGGTAGTAAAAGTATAAAATCCAATGTGAAGCCCCACAGGTTCTGTCCCAGACGGCTTCTCTAACTGTGAAGAAGTTCTCCATATCATACAGTCTTAGCTTCTGGTTGAATTCGGTGAATTGTTTTTATAATAACGTTTTTTATATGATGATGATTAAAACAAAACTTCTTATAACACAATTTAAAAACTCTAAGTATTTAAGGGAAAAACATTCTAATTGGCCCACCACATGCTACCAAGGACATATCACTACTTCAGAGACATTTTAAAACTTAAAAACCATCTATTATAGAATAAATGAGTTACCTAGGGAGACACTTTCTCAAGAAAATCTTGGGAACCAGTGGGAATGGGATTCGGTGGTAGAGACTCTGCCTAGAATATGCTAGGTCATGTGTGCCATTTACAACAACAACAACACACACCACCACCACCAACAACAACAATAACAATAAAATAAAATAACAAATAATGGAGACATAAGCTCAGCAACAATCAGAATATTAAACGGTGGGAACTAACCCTCTCTTTTATGTGCACAGCAGCCACGTCCACTAACACAGCAGCCAGTTCCACCCATGCCCATGCTGGTTTATAGCCTGAGAGCAAGCTCATACTGGTATTGGGTTTCTTATAAAGTCTGTGGCCAGAGCTCATGCTCTTTGATTCTACTGTCAATGCCCTTCTAAGGTCTACATAGATCTAAACCTCCAGGGTATCTAGGAAGGGTATACAACTCTCATTACTCCCGTCCACAGGTGAGAAGAATGAAGGTCAGAGGGTTAGGTTACTTGAAGGCCTGGTAGGTAGTTCCTAGGCCCCAAGCAAAGATCCAAGGAAGTGTTCTTTATGACGGACGCTGACGGATGCTGTGTCACAGTTTGTAGCAGATGCTTCATCCTAGACATTTTATAAGGACTAAGTTGTTCTTCTGAACATCCTACTACAACCCTCAATGTTGACGAAAGACTTTTTACCCAAACATGGGTGTCCTGATCCTCATCTTAGGATAGATCCTTGCGAAATGCAGTTCTAACTAAGATTGCCTCTATATCTAGATCACTGTGTGCAATTGGATTGTATACCCTCCATATCCAGGTGATGCCCTGGCCCCTGGACTGCCTGCAGCTTGGCCACAAGCCCCTTCACCCTTCACTACTACTATTGATACTCTTCAGCCCAGTGACTGCCATCTTGCTCTTTGCCTTCAAATTTCTTCCTGTCCAAGGTCTATTTGTCATCAAGCATAGTCCTACATGGATAGCTTTCTCCTATTTTTGAAAAAAAAAACACATTATTTACTTGTTTGTTTGGAGTGCTTCTGTGCATATGGACTCAGGCACACATGCCTTCCATAGTGGATCTGTGCAGGTCAGGGGACAACCTGGAGGAGTCGGCGTCCTGCCCTTCAATCACGTGCATCTGGGGGCTTAAACTCAGGTTATCAAGTTAGGCAGCAAGAGATATTAGCTGCTGAGCCCTCTTTCCAGCCTCATCCTAGCTGCTTTATAAAACTCAAATTGTGTTCCCGTACCTTGCAAGAACTCTGAACAAAAGCTGCTTATACCCTTTCAACTACTTCCCAACTCTGGTTTATTTTTTAAAATAACTCCTTCAGACACCATCTCATTTAGAACCACATGTTCACAAAGAACTCCAGTCAACACACTATAGAGTTCACAGTCTTAGGCAGCTGGATCAAATACATCCTAGATACTCAAGTGTGCTTTGCTCAGAATCTCATGGTTTCACTGGTCTAAGACGCTGCGCCTTTTTATTTTTCTTCCAACCCAATCATATTAGTCCAGGCTGTTAACCAGTGCTTGCTCTTTAAAATTCATGGTGCATCGTGTTGACAAGCTAAGACATTCAGACAGCCCAGCTGAGGTATGCACCCAGGTGAGATGCCTGTGAATGGAAAATCAGAGCATTCTTTACCGCCAGGGCTGCCTCTAAAGTGGTGGCACTGGACACAGTTCACAGGCCACCCTGCTGTTGTCCAATCCCCCTTTACTGCAAGCAGCTTCTTTAGAGCTCAGAAAGAGACATAAATTCCTTGCTAAAGTTGTTTTCCAGAATGGCTTGGAATGTGTTGTCCCAAATGCCAATCTGGCTACATTATTCCCCAAAAGAAGAGTACCCATAAACTAAAGCACTGCCATAATTGATGATGGCTCTTATTTTCTGCATCCTCTAACCACCCAGATTAAAAGGCCTCACCCAGCTGAAACAACCTCTTATTTTATGCCGTCTCTCTAAAGCTTTTCTTGGCTTTTCTTTTTTCTAAGCCTGAGCCTGACTGGGAGCTGACTGACCTTTGCTTGCATCGTGAGTTCAGAAATGTCTAAAGCAAGCAACAGAGTCACCAGTGTTACAATGTCCCCAGCCTGAGAGCACTGAGCTTAAAGCCGAAAGCTCCTAGAGGTAAGACTAGGAAAAATAACCCTGGGACTCCGCTGGTCAGACATGAGTCTTTGGCCTCATCTATCTGTCTTGTTAAAGAAACCATCATTTTACCGCTCAGTAGTACTCTAATGTGTATATATTCCACACTTTCTTTATCC
>LOEQ01000673.1:349783-372112 GCA_001685075.1 Bramus lutescens | reverse complement strand
TCAGGTAATATTACTTCCCTTCTCAGATCTTTGATGGAGTTAAAGATTAGATAATTGTAGCTACCCTCCTCAGAATTTAGCTAAACTTAATTTCAACACATTATTTAGATTCCTTAAAATAGAATGCTTAGTAAAACTTTTGTTATGTGTTTCTTGCTTAATATTGTTTGTTGCTTGTAATTTTATATTTGGTGTCTGTTCCTATTGTATACAGTTGTATTGGGTTTGGTTTGATCTTGTTTAGACAAAAGGGGGAGATGATGGGGAAGTTCAGCCAATCATATTTGGATAGGGCATGGCCTCCTGGGGCCCGGGAAGATAAACCTGGGCATCCAGTTGTGCTCGCTCTCTGCGCACGCGCTGGACCCCCATCATGTGAGTTTCTCTGTTTTCCAATTATTAAACTAGCTCTGTTGTATTGAGCTGGTCTGGTTAATTCTAGCTTACTGGTCGGCCACGCCCATCAGATCGTATTTTAAATTGTGCTGTTTTGTCAGTTATTCCCTGTTGGGGCTCAGACTCAGAGCCTGCACAGGCTGAACAAATGCTCTGCCACCAAGTGAGAGCCTCAGCAACTCTCCTCACTCTGAACTTCTGGGCTTCATCTTTCTTTCTCATCTTTTACTTTTGGCTCATTACCCTCTCAAACCCTTCGCCTTGAGTCTTTAAGTCTCAGATGTTATATACTGTTTTCTTAATCTCAACCTTTTGTCTTTTTGGTAGTTGGTGCTCATTTATCTAAAGTTCCCTCTTATTTCTGTCTGAAAAAAAAATCACAGTTGTGAAAAATTCACCTGCCCTTCCCCTTTTTGTCATTCTGTGTATAGCATCTTAGCTTCATTCATCTTTCTGAATTTTTCTAACAGTCCATGTATGTTTTCTTTGGAAGCTTTCACTCATCTGGCTCTTTATAAATATCAGGGCCAGTATGAACACACAGAGCCATGCTTACAGAAAGCCACCCAGGAGGCAGGAGGGGAGTCTTATAGTACTAATGACCTTGGTAAGGATGAATTTGTGAGCTCCTTTTGTGAGAGGGTTTGCAGAGGCAAGGGTTGCCTTTGAACAGAGCACACGAAAGAGTCATAGGAGCATGGTGAGGTTACTATCTCTGTTTTTACCTACCATGCACAGTGCAAGAGCTTCCTGTTCCAGTCTTCCTGTTGCTGTCCCTAAAATGTATTAAACAAATCGTGTCTCAACTTGAGCTTGAAACACTGCCTAAAGACCTTATTGTTGGGTCTGTCTTCTGCCTGTGTCCTGCGTTTAGCAGCCACCCTGGACCTTCTATCTTTCTGCTGGTTACATCTCCTGAGCCCAGTTATGACAACTGAACATGTCAAGACATGGTAAAGTGTCCCCTTTGCAGAAAAATAACTTCTTGTTAAGAACACCTGATTTAATCCTTAACCATCTTTCACCTCAGGCAAGACAACCATCATCACTCTTCTGTCATGGAAAAGAAATCTCAGAATGAGAGGATTGGCTTTCCAAAAGCTACACGGAGAAACAGAAGAAACAAGTACCTGGATGGCCGTATATTCAATCCAGTGCTCACTTGGAGACTCACTGTCACTCCACAGCTGGGAGGTCACAATAAGACTGACCTGAAAACAGGACGGAGTGATACACAGGCCTCACCTGTTGGGGGCTGCTTGGGCCTGGCTCAGTGGGCCACAGCTCTGTGTACATTAAAGGAGACTAAGAACTCTTAGCCTCTTAAAATGGAGATTGCCTGTAGACAATAGCAAAGCTCCTTGCTGGAGTGTCAGAAGGACACTTACCTTGGCAATGCTCCTGTCTCAGAGCCGCATCTGTCTTAGGAAGTCTGGGGAAAACTAAGCACCTTGAAAATGAACAGATCCACCAGGCTTGTGGCCCATGACAGGGAGCCAAGTAGCCCTCTGAGAACTGCTGGAATCTATTTTGGAATCATGGGATTTTAAACAGTTACTAATGTCCATAATTTCCTCCTCAAATTCAAGTGGCTGGGAAGTCAGCATCTTGAATCAGGTAGAACAGGTTACTTCTCACAGGTTTCCTACATATTCCCCGTATGGTTTAGGAGACTCTATTTCCCATTCAACATAGAGCATTCGTTTCCTGAAATTCTGATTCCTTACATGTATTAATACATGGCCCTAGAAAGCCCAGAAAGGGCCTTAAGTGATCTAAGCTGTGATTCCATTGCCATTAAGATGAAAGTCAGTCTTTCATAGTGCTGGGAAATTTAAATGAGATAATTAGAAAAGTCCCAGGCCCCAAGATACACTAAAATGTGTCTGCAGAAGCTTGGGAAGGAAGGGAAGGTGGCAGCTGCAGTCAGACTGTGTGATCTCGGTGATTGCAATTGCTCTTAGTGTCTCTTGTTCTTACTTCTTCTCACTCCAGACATTCATAAAAGACACGAGGACTTCCTCTTTCCCTTTTGTGACCTCCAAGGTTTTTTTATACCCTTGCTACTTCACTATAGAACCAGTGAGAAACATCCAATATATAAGGCTGTGAGACCCACAAGGGCAACAGAGAACCAAATGGCTATACAATGAAGAACAGCCTCACATGGTACAGTATCTAATCTTAGAGATGAAAGAGAAACACTTACACACACACACACACACACACACACACACACTTTTCCTTAGGCCCGGGGAAGATATATTATGAAGGTAGATAGTTGAAGTTAAGACGCATCTATTTAGATATCATATATAGAATATAAAATGCCAATGCCCTTTTTGTTTGCCTAAGGCATCTGCCACAATTTTAAAAGCTTTTCTGAACATCTGCCAGCTGTATGACCCCCTCCATAAGTCTTTGAGATACCAAGACTCTAAGTCCAGCCACTTGCCTACCACGTTGCTATAGATAAACAGGTAATCAGAAGGTGTCTGGTCCTCCAGGCTCAGGAAATCATCTCTTTGTTGCCTGGGGAACCATGGATTCCTGCAGGTTTGTAGTGTCAAACTCTAGGGCCAGGAGGACAGGACAAGAGGAGCAGCAAGCTCAGTTGCCCTAAGCTTGTGACAGTAGTTACAGACTGAGCTATTTGGGGAAATCAGCAGCTACTTTAGTGCCTTTATCTGCTGCTATAAGAAGAAGCCTTACATATTCTATAGCCAATTGACTTAGGAGTAAAGGAGTCTTGCCCCCATTTCCATCACTTCTTGCTTCTTACCGCACAAATCTACTTTGGTACGTGGTTTCTATATAAATGTCTCCAAATAGAACTCAGAGGAAGGTTGCCTGGGAGAGTGCCCACCCAGGGAATATTTTGGAATGTAGAATCCCCAAAGTCACTTTAGAATTGAGTAAGCAATGAACTCAAAGGGGACAGGTCAGAGCTGTGATTTAACTTCCCACACTGTTCTCCCAGCTGCTCCAAAGCATCCTCAGTTTTCCATTTGGGAGCACTTTGGGCTAACCTGTTGGACCCTGGCTGAAGTCCCAGCAGCCCACTCTGGGCTGGCAGCGGGGGTCAGGAACCACGGAAGGGTGGATTAATCTCTAACTCACTGTCGTAGAGTTATTTTTCCTCCCCTTTCCATCAGCTTAGTTTCTGTTTCTTCAGGCTCAGAAAACGAGTGTCAGTGGAGTTTGTTTGCTTCCCTAGAACACGATTGTTCGTTCCTATGACAGCCTGCAAGCCCCGCAATCCCTGGGAACACAGACACTTCATTCATCTCAAACAAGATACTGCAAACAGCGCAGTGACAGGTTCTCACCTGGCACCGGTTCTCCTTCCAAACAAGCCCCTGTTCCCATTGCCCTGAGTCCTGAGGACCATCTTAGATGGGGGATGCCGTGTGGTCTGGGCAGGGTGTGAACCGCAACTATTTCACATAGTAAACTGTACTGAAAGGGAGTGGGGACTATATGGCTATGCCAATGCTGGATCTCTGGTTTCCTAGCGCCTGATTGTTCCTAGAGTACCGCCACGAAAACGGGACAGTAAAGCCTCTCCTGGGTGGCCCTTCTAGCCAGCCAGCATGCTGTGGAGCTGCTCTGGGCAGCGCTTCCTAGGAAAAGGAACTTCGCCACTTTCACTAAGGCTGAAGCTGCTATGCTGGCTTAACAAAGAGGAAGGACCTCATTTGCCGTGATGGAAACCAGCAGAATCACCCCATCCCTACAGCCTGTGGAGAAAAAGAGAAACATTGCTGGAGAGAATGGAAGGCACACAGTCTCCAGCAGGGTCAGCAGCTTGAACAATGTGGTGGCTCCTCAGCACAGGGAAGCCAGGGGGATGCGCAGAGAGGCTGTCTCAGCAACAGAGTGACCTGCTCCTCTCCAAATCATACTGAGTTTCTTGTTTTCATTTCTGTTCTATCATACCCGCACAGCTGCACCAGCTGAGCACGTCTAGAAGCAGCAGGATAAATTTCAATAACTCTTTATGACGTTCTATAATGCCCTCCACCCTTAAGTAAACTACCATTTTATTGGCAATAAAGATGGATGTTTATGCTTAATACACGCCAGGCATTTTCTGTTAACTTCATACATATTATCGAATATCCACAGCATCCCTTGGAGTTAGACTCCTTATTTTAAAGGTGAGAAACTTGGATGAGAGGTTACAGAACTTGCCGAGATGCACAGCTAAGTAACGCCCATGGGTTAAAGCCAGCCAATTGTTTCCCCAGCCCTCATTCTGAACCACCAAATACACGGGGCCTGAAGGCCTGCCTACAGATTTGCCGCATACACAGGCCCCATCTTCCAATTGCTTCCATGTCAAGGAGTGCCTCTTTGTGCCCAGTCTAACCATTCCACTCTTCCAGACACTGCCACATTTCTAGGTCTCACTGCAATAACTGCCTCCCTTATTTGTGTCTTAGCCCTTCTTAATAGCCGACTAAAGTCCAGCTTGCTCTTCCATCTCATCAGAGGACTCCACCGTCAGCTCCTCAAAGCCTCTGGCATATGATCACAGGTCCACAGCTCTGCACTTTCTGTCTTCTTGTGAGAGAATGTGAAGTGTTTAAGAGAAAGGACGGTACCTTGCGTTGTCCTTAGAACTCTGTCAATACGAAGACTACAAGAGAGGCCAACTGATAAGACCAGCATAGAATGTGACTGCTGAGAACATGGCCTCTGAGCCTTACAAAAATTCCACAAAAGAAAATCAAGGTACAGGCTGCCATCTCTGTGTTCTCAATGCTACATGCAGCTAACTCCATGCATTGCAGTTCCCTAAGATCTTTAGAGTGCTACTTCATTCAGAAGCAAAAGCCTCCTTTTCCATTTCTGCCTACCCCAATTCAATCCATGGGTGTGGGTCAATGGGAAGAGACTATCAGTTGTCCTACCTGAAGTCACAAGCAGTCTGAAAAATTGTTAGCTTTGCCCACCCCATGTTTTCAAAGAGTTGACCTCTGTATTACTATTTTAGAGCAGTAATTAAAATTAAGCATGTATATATGTATGTTTGTGTGTATGAGTGTGCATGCATGTGTGTGGTGTGTATAAAAAATAGCGAGTGAGAATTTTGTATAAGGAAATATAAGTCCTATTTTTTTAAAGATTTAGCTATTTGTTTTTTAATTTCTGTGTAGGTAAGTGAGCTTGTGTGTGCTTATGTGCATCCCCTGTATGCAGGAGCCCACAGAGGACAGAAGAAATCAGAACTCTTAGAACAGGAGTTACAGGAAGTGGTGAGCCTATGGGTGCTGGGAACTGAACTGGTTCCTCTTCAAGAGGATCAGGCAATCTTAACTATTATATCATCTTTCCAGCCTCAATAAATGCATACTTCTAAGTGCTTGTTTCTGTAATGAAATTTCATGTGTGTGTGTGTGTGAGTGTGTGCACGTGTATGTGTAGTCTCTCTCATACGTTGCATACTGATCACAGTTAACCTCCCTCTACTCCTCCCAACCCCCGTCCCACCTCCCCTCTCCCCTAGATCCCCTATGAATGGGAGTTATAGGAGCCTGAGGAGGCTATGCTCTTTCCATGGCCCCCAAAGGAACACTCATCAACAGGGGTCTGAATTCTAAAGGCAGCAAGAGCATTCTATCAGCATATCAGGGAGATGTTTCAATGTGCTGCATGCTATTCCCTCGGTAGTTCGTAGCTTCCTGGGATATCAGAACTAAATGTTAGAGTTTTACAATTCTCTTTTTAAACATTCCTAGAGGATCCCTTTTTCAGAGACCCCCTGAGGGAAGACGAGAAGGGACGCACTGGAAATCGCTATGCTTTTGATGCACAATGCATCTGTAAACAGGGCTGAGATGGATTGCACAGCCAAGTGCCACCATCACTCCAGATGTACTAGCAACACTGAGTCCCACACTCATGGTTATGCAGTACTGCAACTTGACAGAGTGCCATTGTCACTGTACTAGAAATTGAAAGTGATCTGCCCCTACCTGTACACACAGCAGGGCAAATCACTTGCAACTCTTCGAGAAGTTTCAACAGCAAAGATTGATCAAAATGATGAGGAGCAAATCTCCCTGGACTATTAATTCCAGACACATAAACAAGGCACACTGCATATCATCCCCTAGGGAGATGCAGAGGAGTCTGGGGTTGACGCATGGAACCTTTTGAGCATGAGGAAGGAGGGTGCATAACATCATCTTAGAGGCAGGGGCTGGTCCTATGTTTGCAAAGATGGAGACCTCAGGTTGGTCGAGTAACAGTCAGTCCTGACTCAGTATGGTGCTGGCTTCAGAAAGGACCATGTGATGAGAATCTGGAATGCGCAGTGTGTCCACAGGCATTCTCCTGATGCCCTAGACCTTTATAAAGTTTCACTGAGATTCATTTTCATCAGATACGTGAGTGGAGCCAGTGACCAGTCTAGTTCATCTCCAACAGAACTTGTTAGAATCTAAAGAGAAGGGATATGTCCCTTTTGTGACCACCTACCCCTCACAGCTATGACTCAAAGCCACTCAACCCCTTAGGTCTCCCAAGGGCTTAAGCCATCCTTTAAACTACAGGACTGACGCTAGTCTTTCCATCTTCCCATGTCAGCCCAAATCTTCCTCATTAGATAAAAAATTGAAATTTTGTTAATTAAATCAATGGAAATCAATTAACCTTATCAGGCAACATGGCCTTTTGAAACTGAACTAAGCCTGATACTGCAATTGCCTAAGAACAGAGAGGGAGCTATACATTCGACTCTGAGGCAGCTCCCTGTAGTGAAAGCGAATTTTCTCCCCTGAGGTAGGGCAGGAACTAAACTATTAACAAGCAGGTTATTTACTTCAAAACCGTGAGCGTCCGGATTACCTTTCTCACCGGCATTAAAGGTTTGATTAGTTTCTTTTCACTGTCTACCTGGTGCTGCAGTGGATTTAATACAAATCATGAGCATTTAAAATGAAACTCAATAACCTCACAAACGGAATAAAGGAGAAGCTGTTAGAGGGAGGGGTTGTCGGGCTCGCTCCATTTTCCTCTCATGTACGGCATCTCGTCAGAACAGCTTAAAAATCCGTCACCTTTATAAATATCTCTGCACAATTTAAACACAGTCATTATGTCACTTTAAAAAAAATACTGCAAATGCACAGGCTGGAGGCCCTGAACAAACCTTGCGTCGGCTCAGTTTATTCTGAACTAATTGCCAAAACAGCATGTGATGAAATCCCTAATAGCCTCCCCCGGAACAGAAGAGACTCGGGCAGAAAAATGCTCATGGACCTGAGAATGCCTGGTTTCCTTCGCAGGCAACTTCCACGGGGTAGTCACCAGGCTGCTACCCAAACCCAGGAGCTGAGCTACTCTTGGCCGTCAGCTGCCCAGGCTCAGAGCTAGTACCAGAGGCAGGCTCTCCCAGCCCCAGGTAATCCCTTCTGCTGAATTACTGTGGGGAAAGATGAGTCCTCTGCTTGTCTCTCTGAGAGGATGCTTCCACTCTTGAGAGCAGAAGGACTTTGCTAATCCTCTTCTCCACCTCACACCCACAATTACCTTTCTCTAAAATCCTTTGAACATTTGCTGACTACGCCACCCACACAAGCCAGGTACCAACCAAACAGAATGAATTCTGCCATAATTCAGTCTGATCTTCCAGATCCTTCTTCCCTCTGAAAAAATATCAAACTCTCATTGGCCTACACTTTGGGAAAATTAGTTGCTCTCATTAAACTTGCTCATTCTTGTTCCTCACATGGAGCAGAATGGTCATAACCCTTGTCTAGTGGCACAGTGTATGCAAGAGTAAACAATAAAGGCTGTTTCTATGCCATTTGCTTTCGACAGAACGTGGAAAATAAAATGCAGCTTAGTCAAGCCATCATCACATGCCGATGCTACCTACATTCATGACAGAGCCTTGGATAGTGTCATGGTGGACTTTGTCCCAAACCTCAGCGCTTGAACACCAAATCTTTGCCCTCTAATTGAGAAAAACATAGCTGCCTGGGAAATGGGACAACTCTTGGAAGATGTAAAATGAACATTGAGAATAAGTGACGGGGATTCACCAGAGATGAGGTCCCTTCTCTACAGCCTTTTGTTGTTCCATCACCATAGCCTGCATGACTTCCATAAATCTAGATCATCTTCTTTATCACAGTAAACATGCTGGCGAGCCCACCCTATATCAAGTTTGAGGCCCTGGCAACACTCAAGCTTCTCATAAGAGGATCCTATCTAGACAGTCCTCCATAACACCAAAGTCACACAACACCCCCAGCACAGAATTCAAGATTTCTTGGTATCTACAATCATGTGACAGGAAGAGAACAAAATATTTCTATATGGGTGTTTAAAATATGGATATATGGGATTCCTCTAAAAAAAAAAAAACCAGGCAGGCAACAACAGCATTTGGAAAACCTGGGATAAACAAAATCCAAAATGAAACCAGTTTGTCTTCTGCTCTTAATGTGAAGCTCATACCTCCAGGAACAAATGCAGTGTGTTTTTTTTTCCTGAAAGTATTTATCTTGCCATCAACACTTTGTAGAAAACAATATGAATTTGCAATGATCCAGAGCCGTAGCCCAATTCTTAAGTGAGCACTGGACTCCCCTCCGCAGTATCACGTCTGGCTTTATAAACTTATTTTTGTTTCTTGATCTCTATTGTCAGGAACTCTCTGTATGTACCATTTTCCTGCCACAATCATCATCTTTTTTTCTTCTTTTTTTTCCAGCAAACTGAGATGTGTTTTTGTACCTTCATTCTTACGCTATAAGATTTGTCCTCTAGGGTCTTAGAGAACAAACCTAATCAATCTTCAGATCCACAAAGAAAGCAGTTACCATTTTTCTAACACTGTCCTTTAGGCTAGACGCTACCCAAAACTTCAGTGGTTACCCTGGTGACATTTCTGATTATGCCTTCAGCCCTGGCCTCTGCTTAATGCTCTTCAACGATCAATACGCCTCGTGATGCGTGAGAGCTGTGTGAATATGAGCTCTCTAGCTCCAACAAACAACTTAGAGCCAAAGTAGTTATTTACTCACATCTGGGCACTGGTATGTATGGCACTCGGAAGACCAGAGATCTGAAGAGAATAACCTAAAATTTTACACTAAAATACATCTTGACTCAAAAGAGTCTTTGATTAACACATCCACACAGACGAAATGTGGTTATTACTCTGACAATGACAGTGTGTTAATTAGATACACACGCTTACACAGAACTAGACTGAATTAGACCCCCTCAGCTGTATGAGACCTCAACTGCAACCAAAGTCATTCATTATCTTTAGGGTGAATCCTGAGACCCTAATTGGTGTTAGGAGGTCAGTCCCCAACACAGGGCACAGAGAACTGTTAAGTACCAAGTAGGAATCTAGAGTGCTACCTCCACCATGGAGGTAAGCTTCAGCAGGTGAGAGTTTCCCAGGGTTTTGCTGAGTAATTCTTGCTTTCTGAAGCAGAAGCAGGAACAGAGGCCAATATCTAGAGATTCTGAATGGTAGGAGGGGACTTCAGAAAACTAGAAATGCAAATACAGCATTTGAAATGCGCCGGGCTGAATAGTTCAGTGGAGACATGAAGGCAATACTCTCCTCAGGGTGTCTCTTCTGCAGAACCATGTCTGCTTTTAGCATGCCAGCATGACACTGACAGCACTTCAGGTATGTGCATTTCCAAGTAGACTTTAAAGGAAATGTTAACAGGAAAGATCTTGAAATTTTTCTTCAGAAAACCTGGGCCCCAAGCAGCATTTGGCCACTTTACTAGCTACATGAGTCAATCAACCTATCTGAGAAGTGTCTGTAGAATATCTAGAGAATAAATCTCAGGTCTGCTTGGGCTGGGTGCTAACTTTAAGTATGTGTTGCTGCAGCTTTTTAATTGTTATCACTATTTTTATTTACATTTTTTAAATTCCCTACATGGATACAATAAAATATGATCATATCTACCCCCAATTTCCCCCTCTGTCTCTCTCCTGGATCTTCCCCCACCTTCCCATCACCCAAGTTCTCAACCCACTGATCTTTCTCCTCCTCTTCTACTTTTCAATAACACTTAGTGCTGCTCACATGTGAATAAGTGTGGACCCATCCATTGGCGTGTAGGCAATCCACCAGAGAACACATCCCCAAAGAATGATTCTTCCTCCCCCAGCAACTATCAGCTGTCAATAGATCCTAAGTTAGGGGTGTCATCTCATATATTCATATCCCATCTATGCTTAAATTTTGGCTGCTTGAGGTTGTGCCAGTCTTGTGCTGGTAAATGGTCATACCCACTGTTAGATCCATCATGCTATAATGCTGATCTGCCAGTCAAGATTCCCAGATTCCCCCTTTGCTGTAATAGTGGCATACCTATTATGAGGTAAACAATTGCTTTCTTGTTTGATTTGAGGCCTGTACTTTGGGAGGAAATCCATGCCTAATACTATAGACATGAAAAAAAGAAGGGGTTGGACAATCCATAGGCCACAGGGTAGAAGCTATTAATATTTTTGCTAAAGGGTCATTTCAATTTCTTTATAAATGTGTGTTTATACTAATATACCTGGGGTGCTCTCATCCTTGGTCAGAGAAGATCCTTTGCAATAGGCTGCATTCAATGCAGACACTCACAACTAGTCAAAGTACTAAGACTAAGTGACTGGGAATGCCCAGCTTTAAATGGTGTGTCTTTATCAAGACATTCTCCCATGTTGCAAGGCTAAAAGAAGATCACAAAAGAGGAGCCAGAAAGAACGTAAGGGCTGGAACACGGGGAAAGAACACTATGAAATATTGTCTTTGGACACCACGAGGATATTGTGACGTGAATGCACAGCAGCTGTCTTTATGTCTTTAGTGCAAGTCTTCTGACTCCTTACAATAAGCTCACTGAAGGCTGTCTTCCAGAACTGCTGGGAGCCTTCCAGGAAGCATAGTTTTATATCATTTTAAAGGGTGTTGGGGTACATAATGTTTACAGCTAAAGGAATGATAAACCCAATTAAAATTTTTGCTTTAGGTTAAACACAAAGTTGGTTTTATTTGCTTTTTGTTGCTGGGGAATATATTGATTATACCATTTTGTTGTTTGTTCTTGAGAACATAGTTTTGGATTTGTGCCTTTGTTTCAGATCTGAGCATCTTGGAGGGCACCTGTGGCCAAAGAGTCAATTGTCTCTTCTACATTTCTTCATAGTGTTCTCTGGCCCCGCAGGGCAGGTAGCAAAGCTACATTGCCTCTCTAGGCAGATGGACTAGGTTGGTTCTGACATACAGTGATTGTAAAGATATTTCTGTGGGGATGACCAATATGGAGGACATTTCCTTAGTCCCAGCCAAGGAAGACTATAGGTCCAAGGCTGTGCCACATTGACATTTTAGACACTGACACAAAAAATAGACTTGAATCAATAGTGGCAATCCAATATGAGACATTCAAGGACCTTTATGAAAATTTTGCCCTGTTATTTACCATGGCAGCAAAGAGTCTATGGATGTATGTGGCCACAGGAAACAAAGATACAGAAATAATGAAATATGGAGACTTCTAGCAGCTGAATATTCACTCTGCATTAGAACGCAAGGAAAGTTCTTAATTTCATCACCAAATAAGCAGAGATTATCTTGACTTGGAAAGTCCAGGTTGGGGCCAAAGTATTCTTCACCTGGTGGAATGAAAGCTCTGTCTCACGATTCTACATAATATAGTAAGGAAAACAAATGAGGATAAAACAAAAAAGAGGAGGATAAAGCAAAAGAGAGCAGTCCTCCAGGCACATGGTTCATCATAATCCAGAGTATGCAGATATTCATAAAGGGTAGTGATGAACTGAAAGGAAAAGGAGAAAGAGAAGCCTGAAAAAGAGTATGCCAATCAGCTCACACTAAAGACAGATATATAAAACTTGATAATGCACAAATAAATGGTACCCCTTCTCTCTTGACCCAATAGTCAGTTATAGATGCCTCCTATTAATGTTTTTAAAAAGTGGTTCTTTCTTAGAGCCAGCGAAAGACTCAAGGCAGGAAGAGCCATAGAATTTGTCTTCTTTGATTAGTCACTGTGACTAAAGTCTCTGTTATGGAATGTGTGTGCTCAATGACCATTCACTAACTGCTCCATGATTGTGATGAATAAGATGGACTGCAAATGAGAGCCATTGATTCACCAGAGCACAGATGTCAATTGAATCTTGTCTAGCACATCTCATCTGTGAGCTGCTTGTGAGCAAGGACCATGCCTAATTCATCACTGAATCCTGCCAGGGCCTAGCACAAGGCCTTCCATGGAGCAGGTGCTGGCTAAGTGTTTACAGGATTGCCTTCATAAATAAGGAGAGATTTTTGGAAATATAACCAATGAAGTAATCATAAGCAAATATTTAGGAAGGCATCTCCTCTGATATTTAGCTGTATCTCTACTTGTGTGTGCTCTGCTTGTCTCCCTTGTGGATGCCATTGAGAAACATGCACAAACAGATGAGCAAGCAACTCTATTATGAAGCTGTATGACTTCGTAGACTGAAGCAAAATTTAATAAGAATATCAATGGAAAGAGAAGCTTCTGTTGGAGTTTGGTCTGGGTGCATTTCTAGGAAAAGGAGCTAACGTTGGTTTTACTTAACATGCTAAGCATGAATATTGAGTCCAAACCACACTGGGATGGACACCACTGAGCAAGATTCAACCAATACTTAAACCATAGTTGTTCACCTGTATTGTTGCATAGAAAGATGGAGAGGGTTCTCATGGTCTAGTGGGAGAGAATTAGATCCAAGAGCTGAGAAAAAGGTGACAGGGGTTGGACATGCCTGTCTGGTACAGGGTTTGTGTTTGAGGCATGTGCCCGATTTCTTCTACTGTTTTTCCAAGAGACATGGCTTCTTTAAGTCTCACTAACATCCCTAAAGAGTGTCACTTGTGCCTTGAGCTGCAGAGCAGGGCATGCCTGTGGTGACTACTCGGTAGATCCAGTCTTTTGTGAAAGTAAACAAAGATGACAGAAGGTAGCAAAGACAAAGGGGACTCCTCCAGGCACATCTGGCAAAGTATTTTATAATTCCTTTGAATGTGGATCAGAAATTAATATCATTATATCTGTGGATGGCACAAGTCTATAATGGAGTTGACTTCACCTTGATGTCTTAAGTTTTGCAGAGATCTTTTATGTTTAAATTGCTAGCTCCGTGTATACCTTTTAATAACTATTCATCCTTCATTTTAAACCTCATGAGACAATCCTTTGCAGATTGCTGTGAGAGGTGCCTGTTTTAGTTATGAGTTACTATTGTTGTGATGAAACGCCATGACCAAAAGCAACATGAGGAGAAAAGGGTTTATTTCATTCATAGATTCGTATAGTAGTTCATCATCAGAAGCAGTGAGGGCAGGAACTGATGCATACGTACAGGTCATGGAGCAGCAGGGGAGGGGTGCTGCTTACTGATTTGTACCCCATAGCTTGCTTAACCCACTTCTTATAGAAACTAGTATCACCATCTCAGGGATGGATCCATCTGCAATGAGCTGGGCTCTTTTCTTTAAATCACTAATCAATAAAATGCCCTGCTGATTTGTTTGCCTACAGCCTGGTCTCACAGAGGCATTTTCTCAACTGAGGCTCCCTCTTCCCTGATGATCCTAGCTTGTGTTAAGTAGACATAAAACTAGCCTATACAGTGCCTGTGCCAGGTGATTCAGCTGAAAACAAAAAGCCAGAGACAACAACAAAAACGATACATGGAGTTCCTTGGTGAAGGCTAGCAGAACTCACTAAGGCTGGAATCTGGGCTAGCTCTACTCTGGGAGGTACTGCCATTCTTAGCAAGCTGGTAGCTATGCCTGGTCAAGAAGATCCCGGGAGCCTCTCTTTTTCAGGGACACTTGACCTACATCTCCACAGTTTTTAACATCTGTTCACCAAGATTACCACAAACATGCTGCCATTTTTCCTTACAGATTTTATGTACTCCATAGCGACCTTCCTCGTGGAGGAAGCTCTTCTTCCAGCTAAGTTATAGAATAGAAGAAACACCACCTTGCTCTTATATCCCGGAAGGAAATAATGGGGCATGCTCTGCATTCAGCAAAATAGAAAACAGGACTTATGCATAGAAAATATTCTCTTTAGAATCAAACAGACAGAAAGAACAAAAATTTCTCCTGCAAGAAATAAGAAATGACCTTTACTGTTGTTGTTTTCTCTCCTACCCTGGTACTACTTGCAGAAAGAACTTCTTACCAAAAATGTCATGGTACCCAAACAGGGAACTGGCTAATACAGGCTGCCTGGTCTGCCCCACAATGGAGCACATTCAATTAATTCCATGAAGATCAGGATAGAAAAGCCAACCCTGCTGTTCTGATGTCTTGATTTCTTTTCCTCAGCCACCACAGCAGTGGCTCCTCTAAAAGGACAGCCCCTTCTCTTATGGAACCAACTGCAGTGGAATTCTGCTAAAACCGCACTAAATGTCTGGAGAATCAAAGGGAGAATGCAATTTAAGTGCCTCTTGGATCTTCCCACAGTTTCTCTGTACCCACATGTGAGAACACAGCCTAGTGACAGGTCTATAGTTTAGGGGAACACACAGTGGGGAAAAAATGATGGTTTTTCAACCATGTATTTCAAGAAATTGACAATTTTAATAGCATGCTTCTAATGAAGAATCATCCAGACTTTTCCCCCTTTAAGTTAAAAACATCAGTAGGCTGTGAGAGAACAAGGCATTTGGCAAGAGATTAGCATTAAAAAAAGGAGATTAGCAATTATCTTCATTCCAGAATTGGAGAGTCAGGATGTGAAGGTAAAGCAAATAAAATAGCATGGGACTATTACCCACCAAAATAAGAGCCATGTTAAGTCATAGTGGCTTCCGATGATGAGAATATCAAACTTTACTTTCCAAACTACTCTTCTGACATGAAACACATTCTCTTTGTAGAATGTATGGCCTAGAGGACCATTATTCATATTTAAGAATGAACAAATTTAGATAAGGAAACATTTCATAGTTTGGGGTGGTTTGCAATTAAAGACTCGTATGCTAGAAGTTTGATGCCCAGACCGCTGGGTATTGAGGTGGCAGGAGCTTTAAGAGGAGTTGCCTAGTGGGAGATGATGTCACA
Organism: Bramus lutescens; assembly: GCA_001685075.1. NCBI lineage: Eukaryota > Metazoa > Chordata > Mammalia > Rodentia > Cricetidae > Bramus > Bramus lutescens. The sequence continues at coordinate 356,595 of LOEQ01000673.1, read as the reverse complement.
GAGTGCCACATTTGGAAAGGATTAGCACAGTTCGCATAGTGCCAGTAAGTTCTCACACGAGCAGGTTGTTCCAAAGTGAAACCACCCACATGCTTAGCCTGCTTTGAACTTGTCTGCTTCCCCAAGCTATTTTACCACACTGTGATAAAGCTAGGAGACCCCAGTCAGAGACTGGCCCCATGCTGTTTTCAACTTTTAGCCATAGAAAACAAGCAAAATCAATCTATGTCCCTTGTACGTTAGAGCAACATAAAATAGCCTAAGCCAGTTTCCACCATACAAACAAGCACACACAGTGCTCTCTGGGCTCATCCAGGGTAACAGCAGTGAAGAGGTGAGCATGGGCCAATGTAGAAAGATGGGGCTCTGAAGCCTTACAAGTGTGGAGTGGTGTCCTAATGAAGCTTAGCATGCTCCTGGCTCCATAAAGTGAAAACATGTTTACATCTCTCAGGTCAATAGAAGCGATAACTTCCTGATAATGAAAGCTGTTTAAAAGTGGACTGAGTTACAAAGCTGGACCACAAAATTGCCTTTCCACCCATTTGCCACAGTTATTTTGGGAACAGCAAATGGCCTTTCACCGTCCTGTCAATATCTAGCTTTTGAGGTATAGGACTAAGTGTAATTAGGAGTAGATTGAGAAAAGCGTTGTCTATATTCTCCATCTCTCCCCTCTCTCACCTCCTGTTCCCTCTGAACCCGCTGCAATTGAGCTTTCAACTCAGTCCATCCCAACAAAACAGCTCTTATTGAGGTCATCAGCTACTCAATCTCACCAAATTGCCAAAAGTCATTTCATCTTCCCATTGTATTTCTCTTCTCAGAAGCATTTACAAGAAATCCAGAAGCCCTTTTGAGTTTGTGGGCATTGGTCCAGGACCTGTTGTAGACCCCAAATCTGCAAGTGCTCGAGTGTCTTGTGTAAAACGATGTAGTATTTGCAACATACACAATCCTCCGGAAGGCTTGAGTCATTTCTGCTTATATTCACTCACACGGGGTAAAGGCTACATAAATTGCTGCTATGCCATACTGCTTAGGGGACAGGGACAGGATAGAGGCCTAAGTTTCTGTAGTACAGTGACAATGTATTTCCAAATATTTTGACTGTGCAGTTAGCTAAATATGTAGCTGCGGAAGTCACAGAGACCTGAATCTGCTTTCCTCTTCAGGCTTCCATAGAACCACAGCCTATTTGTTTACTGGTTGGAGTTGGTCCTCCCTGCTCTCCTGTACCCCAATTCTCTTCCTGACCTAGAGACGGTTTCCATCCTCCATCCTCAGCTCTTCTGCCAGACCCTTAATGGGAGAGACTTATACAATCTTGTGGTTTTAAACTTATTTTATGTTTTGGTTATCCCCAGTTTCTATCCTCAGTCCAATCCCTTTTCTTGCCTGCAGAGAGTTAAGATTTAAAATATTTAACCCGCATAGAAGGGTTAGGCCCTGCCACCTCAGCTTCAAACACACAACACAATCTTCCTCCTTGCTCCTTCATCCTGCCTTCTCACTAACTGTCTCAACAGCCAGCCAATTACATTAACATGTGCCAAAACCCAGGAATCACCCTGAATTTTTGCTCAGCCCTAAGAATACAATAATTCTTTCTTTGACCAGTTCTTCATATATATGATTTATCTATAATTATATATGTATATATAATTTAATTTTTTAAATTAGCTTATAAGATAATGGGTTTCATTATGATGTTTTATACATGTATATCATGTACTTTGTTTATAAGCATCATCACCTTTATCCTCCTGTGTCTTTGCTTCTCCTGATTCCCTTACTCCTTTCAAACAACCCCCCAGTGTGTGTGTGTGTGTGTGTGTGTGTGTGTGTCCTCTGCATTTTTACTGCTATCATCCTAGTTTACACAACTCTCTTCCATGGATTATTGTAGTCACCCTCAGGCTTTCCCCCTTTCTGCTTTCTCTCTTACAATCCATTCAATATCTAATACCCAGGATTATCTTCACACTTAACTCGGACCATTTCCCTTCAATGGTACATCTGTCAGGGCCTTACTATTGCATTTAGACTAAACTCAGAGTTCCTTTCCAAGTCTGTAATGCCTCAGACAATCTGAGCCTTATCAGCTTATGAACTTCATCCCGGGAACCTTCCTGACATTGTCACTATGCTTGTAGTTCAATAGCCTGATCAGGAAGTACAATTGCTATCCCTCCCTATCGTCCCTGGTTTCTCATCTATCAGGCATGTCCCTCCTTAATGATGAGGTCACTATTGTCTTCTCACGTAAACATTCTCTGAGTGATCAAACTCAGGTGTCTTAGACCCATCACCAATGATGCTTACTTAGATTGCTGACTTATTTCATAGAAGATATCTATGTATGCACTTTTATGTTTATTATACCTTTTTACATCAACATAAAGGGAAGCTATTCTTCTTTGCTATGTTCTTTATTGTTGTTGTTGATGTTGTAGGGTTTTATTGTTGTTTGGTCGTTGGTTTTTGAGACAGGGTTTCTTTGTGTAGTCCTGGCTTTCCTGGAAATCACTCTGTAGACCAGGCTAGCCCTTGAACTCAAAAATCCATCTGCCTCTGACTTCTGAGTGCTGGGATTAAAGTTGTATGCCACCAGACTTGGCTATTGCTATATTTTCATGCTTACTGCCCTGTATGAAACAAGAGATACTAAGAAATCATTGAATGAATGAATGAATGAATGAATGAATGAATGAATGAATGAACAAATGAGGTTTCACAGAATACAAGACGAGTGTGAGCTAAAGTACTGAGAAAGGCCACCACTTACATTTCCAAACCCAACAGTAACATATTCAAAGAGCACAAGGAAGGTATCAGGAAAACTCATCTTAGGATCTCTAGGGTTATGTGTAAGACCCATTGCATGACCTTGGAACAGTTCTGGTTTTCGATCCTTTACCTCTTAAACGTTGATTATTCCATTATCAGAGATTAAATGAGATACTAGAAAGTCTCTAAGACACAGCAGGAGCTCATAACTTGCTGTCTGTTTTATGAGCTGTCCTGTCTAAATACCTTTTCCCTGATATAAAAAATTCCAAAAGGCGGGTACTCAGTCTTCATCGTTAAGATCTATGTAAGAATTCCATGCTATGCAAATGAGTCGTTTGTACTGTAAGCCCCTATTCTGGCTGATTCTCTTTAGGGATGGCAGGGAGCAGCTGGCTTGGCTAAGTATCTTAAGTGCTCAGTCCCCATGTTGGTGAGATTACAAAACAGAAGACTGGAAGGAATCAGTCTGTGCAAATCCTCTAGTCCCTTGTCTCTGAGGAAATCAGTGAGCTCACTGTCGTCTGCTCTGCCACTATTGTCCCACTGCTGAGACCCTTGCTTGGCCGGCAAGAGCTTGCTCTTTTCATCCAGGCCCTCTGCAACCATGCCAGATTCTTTCCAGACAACATGATGAAATCACAGGGATGAAAACCTTTGATGAAGTAGAACAAATAAAATTTGAAGTGTCATGCCCACTCCTCCTCATTTTCAAGGAGCAACTTTGCCTTTTCTATAGACTGGTTACTGGAATGGCACCTCTGTAGTCTCTCCCCCAAAGGAATACAAATACAGCTTGAATCTTATTATCAATCACTTATTCGAGACTATAGAAGCAGACTATCTCCTCTTCCCTTACTCTTTTGTCTCATTAATGCAGCCTGAGGTACTTTCAAAGTTTAAGTTGGCTATGATTTTCTGTTGTTCCAACTTCATGCTTATGGACCAAGAGGCCAGTTATCCAAGATATAAATAGTGATAGTCTCCTGTTTATGTTGATGCTGTTTCCCAGCTGCATGATGGTGCTACTGGAGGGGGTGATGATGAAGTAATAATGGTGACTGGTGGTGGTACAGGTTGTGGTGGGAGTGGATGTAATAGTTATGGTGGAGATAGCAATGGTAGTGGTGGTGGTGGTGAGAGTGATGGTGGAGATAGTGATGGCCGTGCTGATGGTGGTTGTTAATGGGAACGAATAGTGATGACAGTGGTTGTTGTGGTGACAGCAACGCTGCCAGGATAATGGAGATAAAACAAAAAGAAGAAAAGAAAAAAAAACTAATGCTTACTGAATTTTTACTGAAGTGTTATTCTTACAACATGGCTTAAGACAGATTTCATTGTATTTCAAAAATACAGTAGGGGACAGAGATGTTACAGTTTTATTGGTTGGTATTCTAATATAGACCACCTAATCCAGAATACCAGTATACTCAAAAGTCCATTTTAACCTCAATTAACTTCAATAAGTATCTCAACCTCGCCATTTACAGTAATACAGTAACTGTCACCTCCCATAGTGATATTTTATGTGTATTCAACATTTTCAGTGCTTCAGAAGCTGCGTAATAAGTAGTGAAAATTATTAGGTTTAATCATATTCCTCCTCCTCTTTTACCCCCTTTCTTATCCCTGCAAGACATACTCTTGCTGTCTAGCCCAGGCTGCCCTTGAACTCACAGTGGTCCTCCTGTCTCAGCCTCCTGGGTGCTGATATTAGGATCACAGATGATGCTGTTGTGACTAGATCCACATTCCCTTCTAGATAAAAATCCATGGTTGGAATGCCAAGGCTTACCTACTTATAGAGAGTGAGAGGCAATCAGCTCAGGCAACAAGCTTTGAAAATTCCTTAGGAATAAACAGGGCTTGCTGTGCATGGCAGAATGTTCAGTTATAAAAATTATAAGTTCTTCTCAAACAAGTAAAAATGAAAAACAAACACACACACCAAAAAACAACAAAAGCAGATAATCAAAAAAAAATTTTTTTGAGTCAGGATCTTACTATTTAGCCCAGGCTGACACTCAACTTGCAGCAGTCCTCCTGCCTTAGCCTCCCAACTGCTGAGATCACAGGTATGAGCCACTACATGCCTTGTAGGAATTCTCAAGGAAATAGGAAAAGAATCCCGTGTGGCTAGAGAAGAGCAGGACAGGGTTGTCGAGTCAGTAGCGAGCGAACAGCTACTGAGTTGAACAAATATCTTACCAATCTCTTGACTCCATTTTCCTACAAGCGAAAGGTCATAAGGCTCACCCTACTGAACAAAGGTAATCAGTACTTAATACAAGGTTAAGAGCTCAGAGTTAAGTGACTCTGAACAGCTCTACAAACTCGAAGTCAATGCCAATGACTTTTCAAATTAAGCCTAATAGCAGCTGCCCACATGGAACAGATGTGGAAGCTTCAGTCCATTTTCTAATTGACCGAATGAAATGAGGTCTCTGTTGCAACTCATCCGTCTAACATTTCCTGTTTCGCAGTTCCACGGCAACAGTTAAGGGGGCTAAGCAATTTTCACAACATGTGTGGAAGCCTACTATAAGCCTGCCTGATACAAAGAACTACGTTAGCAATCATAAATGCAGAATTCAGCACCCACATCATCCTTGAGTCTCAAAACAGTCACAAGTACATTATAGACACACAGAGTTGGAAAGACACTTCTAGATCATTGGAAGCACAACTCGTGCTTACCAAATGAGGGGCTATAATGCAAAGGAAGCACTGAACCCTGGGTCTTTGCTGTGAGCAGTTCCACTGCCCTGTAGGTCCCTCGGTGTAATTCTCAACTTTCAACCCTCCTTGATGCACAGGTAGTATCAATTGTCACTTTTAGCTATAGGAGTCTAATCTGAAGCGGTTTTCTCTGCCATGCTTAGAACAAGATGGTAGCTGAGGCAATTCTTAAATGGCGTGCTGGCTAGTTTTATGTCAATTTGACACAAGCTAGAGTCATCAGAGAGGAGAGAGCTTCAATTTAGAAAATCTTCATAAGATAAGGCTATAGGCAAGCATGTAGGGCATTTTCTTAATTAGTGATTGACAGGGAAGAGCTCAGATCACTGTGGGATGGGCTATCCCTGGGCTGGTAGTCCTTAGTTCTATAAGAAAGAAAGCTGAGCAAGCCAAGGGGAGCAAGCCAGGAAGCAGCTCCCCTCCATGGCTTCTGAATCAGCTCCTGCCACCTGCCCTGCTTGGGTTCCTGCCCTCACTGCTTTTGGTAATTGAATTGTTATATGGAACTGTGAATGAACTAAACCCTTTCCTCCACGGGTGACTTTTGTTCACAATGTTTTATCACAGCAACACTGACCTTAACTAAGACAAATGGGGTCATCTTCAGTCATTTAAAATGAATTTTGGTCAAATTCAGTATCAGGCTGCAGTCTGTGAGCAGAGCCTCATACTTTGCAGAGTCATGCAGTAGTGGCCACAGCAACCAGCACTTGTATTTTTATAGTAGTAGTAAGGCCCAAGGGGATTAAAGTCAAACTGGCATTCTCTGTAACTGTAGATTTGTTCACAAGAAAATCTGATGACTTCACAAAGTCGGTAGTGAGAGGGGTTGAAAGAATGAATAAGGAAAAATACATTTTAAAAAGAACCACAAGGATTTAGGGATGCCAGGAGGTAATTTGGATCAGGTTGGCAATTTCTCACTACTCTTTAAAAGTCTATTAATATGACCGCCTCTAATTATTTATTGAGAAATCAAATTGGGATTTTTAATGTGCTCAGTATGAGGCAGAACTAGCACCTCACTCTAGGTTGTGAGGAGTCCTGGCTTGTGGTTTTATGTCCCAGTTAATGCTCTGAGCAGTCATATTTCTAATCCTACCAAAGCTGAGTTGCAGTCGGCCTTCCTTTCACATGCAAACAGAAGAAATGGAAAATAACCCCCCACAATTCTCATTCCCATGGGAGCTTAGACCTTCCTCTGTCTTTCTCTACCACCAGGAAGACAGGGGGGTCCCAGCAGCAGCTTGTTCTCTCTCTCTCTCTCTCTCTCTCTCTCT
>LOEQ01000673.1:337967-349763 GCA_001685075.1 Bramus lutescens | reverse complement strand
TCTCTCTCTCTCTCTCTCTCTCTCTCTCTCTCTCTCTCTCTCTCTGCTGCTTCTCCTTGTTTAACTGAATCCAATTAAGGCCTGCACTATCATTAATTGTCAAACTAGCACTTTCAGACTTGAGAAACCCACCTGGCAATCACCTTTAAATTAGCTGCAGCCCCTCTAAATAGCTTTAATTAAAGTCACGACTGGCATGGACGCTGTCCAGGTTTTGTTTGTGATTACAAATTTCTCGATGTCACAGGTGTGGCAGGGACAGGGCATATATTAACTCTGGACCCTCAGGGTTTCATGTTTCATCCCAGTCAGACCCAGAGCTTCTGGAAATGAACGTCCATCCACAGGCCAGGCAAAGCAGACAGCTCATTTCCAAAGACTTGCTGAAGAAGGAAGCTAGATGAGCTCTGGCCAGCCTCGAAGTTGGTTCTGTGCGTGCTACTTACTCCAGGTCAGCCGATCAAGACAGAGAGGTGCTTATGGCCATTCTCAGATATACTGAACGTGGTTACACACTTAAACTATATTTCCAGGTCTGTTTTGGGGGAGACTTTTGTAGCCATTCCTTGAAGCTGCTACCTACAACTTGGAGACCTTAATAACTGTCCTGTTCAAGCAGGGTCCGTGTTAGGAAAACAACTACCTTGGAAGGTTCACTTGGAAAAAATGCAACACACTGACACATATATGCTTGGACCTGGGTTAAATAATCAGTTATTCTTAATAGCTAGCTACCTACCTCCTCCCACTTACTGAGTTTCTTACAGATGGTGAGATGGTGGTAGTAAGTGAAAGAGGTGGTACTTGGGCAGCATGTGCCTGGTCTGATTTTAGGGCATGGATAATAAGCCAGTTCTTTAGAAAGGGTTGTGGGGATGGGGAGTAACTCTTATGGGTCAGTTTCCAGCCCCTGTCTTAAAGGTACTACTGAGTTTGTTTTCTGGTCTTCAAACAGCTTTTTAAACTAGGCCTTCTTAAGTCCTCTCATTTTAATTTATTGCCAAGAAGATCTAGAGCTGATGAAGAACCACAGCTCTCCTCCAGAGCAAAATAAGTCCATCCTTTTTTGAAATTATAATTACAATATTTATCTCTTCCCTTTCCTCCCTTCAAACCCTCCCATACACAAGAATATTGTGTGTGTATGTATGTGTGTGTATTTGTGTGTGTATGTATGTATGTATGTGTGTATGTATGTATGTTTGTATCTGTGCATGTATGTGTGTATGTATGTATGTGTATGTGTGTATGTATGTGTGTATGTATGTGTGTATGTGTGTGTATGTATGTATGTTTGTATCTGTGCATGTATGTGTGTATGTGTGTATGTATGTATGTGTATGTGTGTGTATGTATGTGTGTATATGTGTATGTATGTGTGTATGTGTGTGTATGTATGTGTGTGTGTATGAGAGAGAGAGAGAGAGAGAGAGAGAGAGCGAGCTCAGGCCCATATCGTAAATCATTTTGCTATAATTCTGAGGAAGTTTCCCTCCTTTTCCAGGGATCAATACTTAGCTCTTGATCCCATAACTTCTTTTCTGTGGTCTTCTATCAAATCAAGAGAGTGTATCATCTGCTTTTCATGTAACTCTCTTATTCTCAGACTAGAAACACACTCAAGTCTCCTCAATTCCTCCATAAGCAGCAATCAAAGTCAGCACTAAACTCCAACACTTCCCCTTGACTCAGCCTCTAGCCTTCCCCTGCTCACTACATGGGAGAGATCACACCCACAACCTCCATTGTCTCTTGCCTAATCTACTGCACATCGCAGACTCACCTTTCTTTGCTTCTCTGTCAGATTCTCATCTCTGGTAGTTGCAGCTTGATTTCAGTTACCCCAGAGAGAAAGTTTCTCGTTTTCCTTCCCCAGCTCTCAAGTGATTTAATGAATGTGAAATTGGTGGAAACATTTACTGCATTTGTTTCTACACATATTCCATGATGTGTCTCTAGATCTCTTACACTTTGTGTTATCACTACCTTGATGGCTTGGTCTCAGTGCTGTGTAATCTCTGAGGATTCTGCCTGCAATGTGTTCTCAGCACCCACTATAGGACTCAACTAGGTGGTACTCAGTATTGTAAAAGTGATGTGTCAGGAACCACAGTACTGGCTGCTACCTGTTTGCACCCTGTCTTGGCTGAGGGCCTCCCTGTCTCTCACCTGCACTGAGAAACCAGCCTGTTTGTCATCATTTATATGATTCTGTTGCTCAGAAATAGCTCTACAGACCCTCAGTGCTGGTCCTGCTGTGGAGGTTGGAAAACCTTAAATATCTTTTCCTAGTGTAGCTAACAGTTCCTGGTTGAGGCATCATGGTAAATAATATTCCAGCCTGCATAAAATATGGGGAATAAAGCCAAGTGAGCCAATGGTGGGCAGTGTAATGTCATCAAGGAGAGTAACTGGGAAGATCTACTGATGTTTTAGTGAATTTCTAAAGAGGCACACCACTATCAGAAACTGTTGAGAGTGCCACACACAGAGCAGGTTGAGAAGCAAAGACTTGATGGACCTAGGAGAATGAGGAGCCCATCAGACTGGAGTGTAGGTAGTGGGGATGGGAGTAGCTTGATAGGCCATAAGAAGGCCTTTGGAGTTTATTCTGCATTACCCAGGAGCCATTAGAGGAATTTCTAAAGGAACCTAGGGTCGCCACATACAGCTCTGATCACATTCTTCCTTTATTTACTGTTTTATTTGTTCCCTCTTTCCTAAAGGAATAAACTCCACACACCTTTGCTAGCCGTCTCTGTGGCCTAGGCTCTCAAACTGCTCTCCACCTTGATCCCAGCTCCTCCATTTTTACTCCAAGGTCTATGCAAATGCCTGCTGAACAGAGGCTGTGGACTAGCAGTCCTCCCCCAAGAGTATCCCCTGCATGGCCATTCACATTCATTAGTCTTCTCCGTGCAAATCTAGCTGTGTCTTCTTTAAAGCTGCAAACCCCAGCACAGAAGTGCTGACCATGTAGGACTAGTCATGATATCAGCGAATGTTAATTTGTCATCTACCATGTGTCCGGCACTGCTGAGTAACTCTCATTTAATATTTGTAATGCTTCTGGGAGACAATTACTTAAGTCTTCATGTCTGTTTCACAGATGATAAAAAGATTCAATACCTTAACTACATTCGCAAGGTTGAGTTGGTAGTAACTAGAGCAGCAAAAATTAAGACCATAGTCCTTTAGATGCCAATATTCTCCCAAGCACACATTGCCCTAGAATCTCAATTATGCAGTGTAATCCAAGCTGAGAACACTGAGGCAGGAGGATCACAAATTCAAGGCCTGCCTGGGCTACAGAATGACTTCAAGGCTAGCCTGAGTAGTTTAGAAAGAACTTGTCATACACACACACACACACACACACAACTACACATATGGGTTGGGCAGAGCAATTGTGTGACATGTGAACAAAAGAAGTGAAAGGGGGAATACCAAGCTAGGGATTAGCATAACGGTTCTAACTGGTCTCAATGGCACCAAAACAGAGGTCCCTAGGTAAAGCAGTGCATACCTGTTCCACTTCAGAACCATCCACTCTGTCCGTACCACCCTGGAGAGATCTATAAGGCAAATTAACATCCAGCAATAGGATTAGGTAAAACCCTGACAACTGTGTTTACCACTAGGTTGTATAGATGAGGGTAGAGAGAAAGCCAGCATGTTCTTCCACGCCAGTTTCTGATCTACAGTGTCAATATGTTAGATATATCAAATGTGTTTTGAACATAACATTATTTTTAATTTTCAAAGGTTTTATTAGGATACAGTTCACGGTCAAGTGAGGTAAATTGAGTCTGTGTCTACGAGACTCAATTTCTGTCCAGCACAGCAGCTTGGCTGCTTAGGGGATGTTCTGAATGGCACTTTGGGCAATTTGTTTGTGTATCACAGGAATAGGTAAATCCCTGTCCTATAGGAGGCCTGCCCAAGGGCCATGGGGCAGGTCCATTGCTTGGTGGGGCAATCAAAAAGCTGGGATTTCTCCAGAGCCAAGAAAGGACTAAAGGGCATTGGGTTACAGGATGCCCTGTCATGTTTCTCAGCCTGGGGTTCTACTTGACTTCTCAGAGACAGGACAGGTATCAGTTCCCACCAGGAAGCTTCCTGGGCTGAAGAGAATATGATCATGAAAATAAGACTTCACAAAAACAACATGAATGGCCAAAGGGTTCAGACAGAATAGGATGACCTAGAGATGAGTCCTCTCACAGAAAGCCCAGGCATACCTGGATTAGGATACATCCTCTGTATGTAGGATGATGACAACCCCCCAGACCCACACCTTAAAAAAATCCCCAAAAAGCAAAAAACATAGATTATTGGCTGTCTCCTTTCTGCCTCCTAATACTGCTTGAAAGTAATGCATTTGGCTATTACTGTAATAGAGGTGTCCATTAGGGCTATTTCCTCCTTAAGAGATGCAGTGGCTCAAGTTTGTTCTTAGGGCTGAATTCTCTCACACATACACGGGAAGGAGCATTTCAAGGAAGTAGGCTATGCATGGAGCACGTCTGGCGAAGGGGCACTGCAGAGAAGGCAGTCACCCTTCCCATTCCGAGTAACAGTTGCCATGTCTATGTGCCAGCCTGTTGACTCCAGTGAACTGGGTTCTGAGCCAACTGGAGGACCCTTAAGGGAGTGTTAGCTTCCAGGTTGTACATCTCCTTTTGTTTACTATGAAACTCAGCAGCTTCCTCACACTCTACCTCTTCCTCTTCCTCTAGTTCCATTGCTCTTAGCCTTCCCTTTCCCCTTTCAGTGACATGACCTATTGGCAGTCTCGAGTGAGCATAATACCAAGCATCGCATGGCATTTCTCTCCTCACACACAGACAACTCGGTGCAGTAGGCCCTTCTACATCCACTCCAGTTAAAACCTACTGACTCTTACCACCTTCTCCACTCCAGATAAAACATCCCCTTCATGTGATATTCTTATCAAGTTCCCTCAGGTATTCAGAAACTTCTCTTCTCAGTTGCAGCCCTTTGTATTAACAAACAGGATGCTCAGATCTGATTTCTGTCATTCAAACATCTGTCTGATGAACCTGTACATGCATATATATTCATAGACTACCTAGCCTGTCTGCTGTTATATATTAAATATCCACTAAGTTATGGCTCATCAAGTAAATATAAATGTTCCCCTTTCTCAAAATAAAATGCTGAGACTACACTCTATACATAAAAACACAGAGGTAAGCACAAATCCAGTTCTGTTCTCTCTTGGACTCTAAGTATTTCCAATAGTGCCCATCAAATTGTGGGGAGGGGGATCCTTAAAAGACAGAAGTCAGTATTTTATTTTGTGAAAATTAAAGAGACTTTAAAAATTTACATATGTTAACTCCAATATTGATTAGTTATAAGTTATATGATCTTGGGGAAAACATTGAACTTAGGCCTTAGTTCCTCATTGAAAAAATAGTAACATATATAATAAAAAACTACCCATTTTACAACATAGAATATCAAATAGAATTGTGTATGTTACATACTGAAAAATAAATATACACATAAGAAAGTAAACTTCAGCCCTAGTTTTTACCTTTATTTCCAAATTCCTTATGAAGCCTGGCACTTAGGAAAGACAATGCATTTTTGTGGGATAAATAGAGTTAGACTGGACCTCCTGAAAGGGAAAAGCGTTTGTCAGGAAGAGGAACCTTGTGAGATTTAAGAAACAGAATTGATAAAATTGAGATGAAAATGCTACATTTTTTCAAGTATTTAATTTGGGTAAATTTTTCCATGATTTGATTTCTTCTTCATCATCATTCCTATTCTTTCACACACACACACACACACACACACACACATTTCCCTACATACCCACTCTCAGCTTCTGGGATCTACTCTGTTTAACTATTTCCAATGTTGAGAAGAAGATTTAGTAAGAAGGCACTAATCCATTTGAGAATCATAACAGGATTGCATTCTAATCACACCAGGGTCACATCAGGATCAAACCAAGTTCACAACAGAATTTCAGGTTCTTATCAAGTCTCCACCAAAATCCTAAGAGGATCATAACATGATTCACACCAAGTTCATATCAGAATCACACCAGGCTCACAGGAATATTACACTAGAATCAGTGTACTCAGACTAGGCCTACATACCCTCCTCTCATACTGCAGAAAAGATCAGGTCGAGGTAGGTACCTTTGAGTTGAAGTGATAACTTCTTGTCCTGGTTTGTGCTGCTATAACAAAGCATCATAGATGCATGGGGTTGAACAATAAATAACCATCTGTCACTACTCTGGAGACTGTTATATCCAGTATCAAGGCACCAGAAAATCCATTGCTCATGCGAGAAGAGCCTGATTCCTGGTTTGCCAATGGTCATCTTCTTGTATCTTTGCATGGTAAGAAGAAGTTTCCTGTCTCTCATTTCTCCTTATAAAGATTTTGCTTCCATTCATGATGATTCCACCTTCATGGCCTACTTTTTTCCCCAAGGCCCTTCTTCCTGACCCTGCCACCTTGATAGTTAGGATTTCAGAATATGGTGGGGGTCAAGGTTAAATGACTTACATCATACATTTCTATGCATAAAACAAATGGAGATTCTTCTCTTCTCATCAGAGATAGTCAGGAATGCTATCTACTGCCTAGGCTCAGCCTTCTTGCTCTGTCTTCTCGCCTAAAATTGCTGGTCACCTCCTAGTCATAAGGTGGCTACTGACATCCAGGTATAGAGGGGCAATTTAATGTTGGCAGCATCTGAGAATTCCCTCTGCTAAAGGAAACCTTTCTTGGAAACCAACTTTCTCATACATCCCATTGGTCAAACCAGGCTATGTGCTGCTATAACAAAATACCATAGATGTAGGGGTTAAACTACAAACATTTATCCCTCACAATTCTGGAAGCTGGAAAATACAGTACCAAGATACCAGCAAACCTGATGCCCAGCCAATGGAAACCTGCTTCCTGGTCAATCCTGGGGACATGTTGTTTCAAACAAAGGGTTCTATGAGCAAGGAATGAGATGAAAAACAGAGGCCGCTTCCAGTGCCTTCTGTAGACTCATCCCCCTTCCCCTGTAGCATGTCCACCTAGTGGAATCTGTAGCATCTTCTTCCTTCCCTTATCAACAAATGTTTCACCCTATAAATGATTGGCAGGAAGAAAGTCATGTAAATCAGGTCACAAATACAGATCCTGCTGGAGAGTGTGCTGATGCTGAGCACCTAGCCTGTGGTCGTTGCTGAAGGCATAGGAGGTGAGTCTGTAAGAGTTCAAATCACGTGACGTAGTGCACCTGGGCAGGTGAGTGTCAACTGTTATTTTAGGGGATCAGAAAAGGGCAGTATGGCTGGAGGTAAAGCTGAACTTTTCCATGCCTTCCCTATGGGGAAAGGAGAACTCAACGTGTCTAAAGTACATGGTAAAAACTGTCAAAACAAAGAATAGAAGTCGAAGCAAAACAGCTCTTCCTTCCCTGCCTCTCCAGAGCTAACCCTGCCTGCATGGGATAGAAGAGCGGGGTAAAAGCCAAAGCTTTAGAAATGTCCCTGCACAGGTATCACCCCTCCCAGCCCTAGTGTGCAGAATAACTTCAAGTTCATACTCCTCAGCAGAAGCAACAACACATGGAAGCTGCATTCGTTGTATCCAATTTCTAGAACATTTTAAGCCTGAGACTGCCTCTGCTGCAGCACACAAAGAGCCATTTTGAAGAGATAAGCCCAAGATTCCACTCACTGCTCCCTTTGGAAGACGTGGCCACCGACACATGGTGCAGTGACGTGAACCAAGAGGCTGAGCCCCATGAGGCCCCTTCTCCTATCCACTGGATGACCTCTGGCCCATGACCTCATGTGGCTTCCTAAAACAGGGGTTGTTACGTAGTTAAAGACTGCACGTATGTTTCTCAGTGCCACCCCACGATGATTTCCAACTTATCATCACTGTATCAGTGGAGAATGTGGACAGAGACGACCCTTCCAGTTTCAGAAACCCACTGGCTCACGCTATCATGAAAAGAAACCCCCAGCCCAGTCAGTATCCAGATCTATCCGGAAGTCTTTGAAGATGACACTTCTTTGGAAGGCAAAATGAAGGCAGACAATGAAAATACAACATGGTCGCGCTCATTCATTCACCTTCCCTAAAGGCCTTGAAAGTATGAGGGAAGCATCTCCAGCCAAGCTTACATGAGGCTGGGAAGGTAGTGAGGGTGCAGTTAGGAGTAGTTCAAGTTTAATGAAAATATGATATGGTCGCTCATTCATTTACCTTCATTAAAACCCTTGAAAGTATGACTGAGGCATCTCCAAAGAAACCTACATGGGGTGGGGGCAAGGCAGTGAGAATGCAATTAGGAGTAGTTCAAGTTCAATTCCTACACTAATAGCCCAATGAAAAAAAAAGATCCCATTTTTTTCTACTTTCAAAGGTTTGTAGATGTTAAAACTTGTTAATTTCCTGGCATTGTCTCCTAGCTTATATCCATTGGCCATTCTTCCAAGGCCTTCACAAACACCCACAGAGAGTTCCACTTCCTTTCAGGGAAGCAGCCTCTGCTTCCTGTTTAGCACCCTATTAGCTACTTCTCCTGTGAAGAACAGCCCATCACTGGGGAGCACTGGAGATAATTGGGTCTAACCTTCTGCTGTTCCCTGACTCATCATGTGTCCTGGCTGTTTCTGTTAGTTTCTCCCTGCCTATTTCAAAGATGGAAAATAGCATGCTGTTCCTCTTCCCCTCCCCAAGGCTAAGTGAGAATTGATGCAAAGCACTGGGGCAGTCCTTGGAGGAGGACGCCCTGCCAGGGCTGGTCAAGGTAATTTCTGTGGTGTCGCTCGAGGTAGGGAAGCAATGTGCAAACTCCAAGCACTTGCAATCCCTCTGGTTCTTACTAGCTTGATGTGAGATCAGAAGCGAGGAAAGGAAGAGGCAGAAGGAGGGGAAAGCAAGATGAGGGAAGGGAAAGGGAATGAAGAGTAAGAATGAAGGTGAGAGAGAAATTAAAACCATCCACTGAGGTCGGTATTCAGCTACTGTCGTTAACAGAGTAGAGTGTATGCTGTCTGGTCACTCTGTCTGATGGCAAGCATGACCCCGCCTCCCCAAGCCTGCCCTACACTACATAAGGAATGGATCCTTGGAGAGTTTCCCAGCAGGTTAAACACTGTATATATTTCTGTAGATATTTCCTCCATTACAACCTCCCAGAGCTGCTCCTTAGACATTTCTCCTTCTACCTGCATGTGCCTATAAATATCATACCTTTATCAAAACAAGTTATTTTCCTCCCATCATCTTTCAAATTCCAAGTCTTTAGCTAAGAAATCTCAAAGGGCAGATTTAGAAGCAGTAATGAGGCATGCGCTGTGTACATAACCTCTACTCTCAGAATGAAGATGCTGCTGCTCCCAGCATTACTCAGCTTGGCAGAGTAAAAGGCTACACTCAGAGACGGGGGACTTTGTTCCAGATGTCTCATTCCTTATTTGACTTCTCCATAGCTGGTAAGTACAGCTATGCAATTAAATGAATTTCAAACTTCTGAAAGAAGTCATTTTAGATTTCTCAAAGAAGGGTGATTTAAAAAAAAAATCAAAGGTATTCTTGCTCCTAGGCAGAAGGTCAGGAAATTCCATCTCATAACCTCAAGACCAGGCAGATTCAGTGCAGTCAATACCCACCAGGTGCCCTGGCTAGTTTGGGATGGACATGGTCATTCGTTAAACAATAACTTAATGGATTATCAGTTTAAATGTAGGGATCTATTGTCTTTAAGTACTTAGGATTAAATACAAATGAGAGTAGTATTACTAAATTGTTTATATTAAGCTAATCATTTTACTCTTTGTAGGTAATTCTGCCATGGCTATGATCTTCAAAGTTGTCAGTGGAAGAAAGCTTCCCAAAAGAATTTCTAGGAGCAATGAGAAGGCAAGCAGTCGTTTTACCTTAATGTGTTGTTGAAGGAGCAAGCATTTCTAATGGGGTAATGATTTAGAAGTTAACTTTGAGCAACAAAATATAAAGGAATCAAAGCCAAGAGTGAGTTGCTTTGCTTTCTAACTCTACACACCTTATTTCATTTTGGCATAAGATACTGTCACAAATATCAGGAGTCCTCAACCATACAGAATAGCATTCTGCATCACCATGGCCAGTGCAGCAAAGCCCGTGGGTGTGAAAATAATCTCGTCCTTTCCATTCAAACACACACACAGAGAAAGAGAGAGACAGAGAAATGGAGAACTCTATCAACTTCTTCAGCTTTCTGCCATAGTAAAGAAGGCAATAATTGTACGGGAAGAAGTGTGTATTAACAATTTCTTGATCTTAAAAATGGATAAGGAGAATAAAAACTATTTGCTCCTTGCTCCACCCTACTGTTGTGAGAAATAAATGAGGAAAATGTGTAAGTGTACTCTTTGCAAACCTTTAAGGAGTTATGCTAATATTTGTTATCAGATTATTTAGCTCCTATGAACCTTACTCATCTCATTTATGAAATGGATATTAAGATAAAATTTCTCTCCTTGTCCTCATTGGTTTTCACAAGCCTAAGGCAGCTAATGCATGTAGATGTTTGGGAGACAATCAAGTACTTTATATTGCTTGTTATTAAATTAGGTTAGCCTTGAGCTTCTCAATACTCTCCTACCATGACTATCTGAGTCCTCTCAAAGCTCAATGTCCTTCATTTCTCATTTGATGACCTTGTACCAAGGAGCCCTCCTGACATAATAGCAATCTGGCAAACATTGCAATCCTCAAGTACCCCTTCCTTCCTCTTCCAATTTAAATAATTGTTTGCATAGATCTGCATAGATCTGCATAGGTTATACAACAGTGGTTCCTTTAGTTAGGCATTTGCACTGGAAGTAATCAAGCTATTATTAACACAGATTCCTGGTTGTTTTCTTTTGTATACTAAAAAATAAAATGTTCTCTTTAAGGAAAAATTATATAGTGAATTCTTTAAAAGTTAATCTTAAAAGCACATAGGAAATTAATTATAACATGATTATGGTTGACATCTCACTCCATAGGTTCCCACCTTGTCAAAGCTGCTATAGTTACCCATGGTTATTTAGCTGAACCTTTCTCCAGGTCCCTTTATATCTTCTGAGTTCAGGATAGCTATAATTACTTGGTGGAAAGTTATAAAATACTTTTCCTAATTATGAAAACAAATTAAATAGTAATTAAAACTATATTCTAACACCTTACACAACTAAATAAGTAAATGAATGTCTGTAAACACCACTAAGATTTTTGGTGAGTGTATTTACAGCAGTCTGCAACCTGCTTTTTCTTATGTTGTGGTTGTCTTTGTGCCATAACTGTAAGTTCTTATTCATCATTATTAAAAAGGCTTCACAATTTTCTATTACCTGCTTACATCATAATATATTTAATTACACTTAAACTACTAATATCCCAGTAATAGAAAAATTATGCACTCTTTACTTAACATTTGAAAATGATGCATATCCTACGGTCTTGTCATTCTGCCTCTAGGTAATTAACTGGTGGAAATGAAACTTATGTCTATAGAAGACCTGAGCACACATATGCATATCAGTTTTATTTGTAATAGCCAACATCTATAAGCAACATGATAATGCATTAAAAAAGTAATTAGGGGGCTGGAGAGGTGGTTCAGCATTTAAGAACAATTGCTGTCCTTCCAGAAGACTTTGCTAGTTCAATTCCTAGCATCCATATTGGAAAGCTCACAACTGCCTGTTACTCCAGCTCCAGAAAATCTGACACCCTTTTCTGGCCTCCATGGGTACTGCACACACAC
>LOEQ01000673.1:309587-337935 GCA_001685075.1 Bramus lutescens | reverse complement strand
AGAGAGGGGGGGTGGGTGGAGGAGAGACAGGCAGATAGAAAGACATACATGTATATAAGCAAAGTAAAAATAAAAAATGAATACAGGGGTAGCAATGAGTATCAGGGTAATTAAGCTCAGTGAAAGCAGTTAGACACAGTACATACCCCAAGAGCCTACAGTTAAGGATTCTAGAAAGCATCCACACTGCAGTGAGAAATAGTAAGCTGGTGGTTGCCTGCAGAAGAGGGAGGGAGAGGTGAAGGGATACTTCCTTAGAGGGATGAGATGCTGGAGGGGATGGTGATGACCCTGTTCTGACTGTGGTGACTGTGAACCCAGATGCCTACTGTGCCCAGATAAAGTACATGTAGTTGACATTTCAATCACACCACATTGTATAACACTACTTTAGACCTGTGGATTGCTTAGGACATATTTTGAACTGGTGGAAGCCTTTCCTTAGACTTGTTCTGCCTAATGCAACAACTACTATAAAAATAGGTTCTTCCCGGGTCCCAAGGTTGCTATTCTGACTTTCCAGATCCTTCCTGATGCTGAGTGAATCTTAAAGCACAGCTCTGTTCAAAACTTTTCATCTGCTCATTATCTAATGCATTAGTTTTTAATTAAGTTTCCACATGAACCTCTTATCAGGGTTTCGGAGACCTATTTGGCCCCAGTCTCTTTTTAAACCCTTCTTTTCCCTTTCACCTTGTTTCCTGTAATCCATGTGCCACATGCAAATTAGATCATTAGCCAGGAAGGTCACTGAAGCAAGTCACTTCATGTTTAAGGCTTAATTTTCTCATCTGTAAAATGGTAAAATGACTATAATCTGGCAATAGTTAATAGGGAATTCAAATATTCTCAGGAGGATTTAAAGCTATGATTGTCATGCAATGCTCTGTCTGGATCCATGCCTCTTACGCCCATAATACATGTTTTTCCTCTTCTTTATTTCTGCAATTCCAATTCCATTCAGCCTTTGTGATCTCTCAAAGTCCTCTGAATTCTCTTCATATAACTATGTGTGTTAGGACACATGCTCAGCTTCCTTACTTCTCTCATGCATGTCTGTGATTACCACAAACCTCGTGGTGTCTCTCTGTCAAACCTCAATCATAAGATGCTCAGGGACTAGCTGGCCTGATTCAAACTACTTTTTCCACTGTGCCTTGATGATGGTGTGCCATAGATACCACTCATGGGTGAAAGGGAAGACTTCCTGTGCCCTGTCCTCTGGCATGAGTCATTATTACTTAGACCTCATTTCTCAGCTCTCAAGAAGAAAATGACTCCAGAGTTATTTCTAATGACATGTGAGCATTGCCCTTTCAAACCCTATGTCCACAGGACAGTGCCCAGTGTCTGGGTCATACCCTGACATGACTATACTGTGTGTCCTGGCTAGCAGGGTACACCTGGGGTCTTCTCCCTGCCTCCTGGCTCCATTTCCCCTTCATACATACACTTCTCTATCCATATCTTCAGCTCTTCCTGGGGCTTTGGAATCTATTAAACTCATTAGTAATTTCTATGATCGTTTCCCTAGTTTTCCACCTAATCAAGCTTCCAGGCTTCTGAGGACAGACCCATGCCTGTTCCCACAGCAAATGGCACTGAGCACACAGAAGTCGTTGAATAAATATTTGTTGCAAAAGATTAAAATTATTTGAAGAGTTTCTCAGTAATCTCATGACAAAAGTTCCCCCATTGTTCTGAATTTCTAGACATGTAAGTTTAAAAAAAGATTTTTTGATTCAAAGAATGGGGTGGGGGTGCAGAGACCAGGTAAATGTACTTAAACTTTGCCCCAGAAAAGAGGGTTCAATAAGGTAGCAAAAGAAAAGAGAATGCCTAAATTTATTATGCATGCATGATCAAAAGATAAAAGCCTTGGGTTTGGGGAGTGCAGATTTAGTGAAAAACCAATGAATTAACTTTGCATTTTCAAAAAGAGACATACTTAGATATTTTGGCAATTAAAATGTTTAAATGTGTTAACTAGAAAGAAGACAATGAATTTAATATATCATAATAATTAAAACACACATACTAATGACAGAAAAAACTCTAAGTAACCAAATGTCTAGGAGTAGAAACTAATCAACTCAACGCTGAATAAACCACAAGCTACAGCTCTGTGTATGGTCATTATGATGATTTTGGACAGGAATGGTGCCAATGGTCAATAAAACTCCTTAGAATCATCTTACTGAATGATATAAGTATACAATTCCATTATACACATAATAACTCATAAATAACATATCATGGTTTATGAAATAGGAGAATGACCACACTAGGAACATTCACTTGTAGTAAAGATTGTGTTACTTTTGCTCTTTTTGTTTAGTTGCCTTCATAAAATTTCTTCAGTAAATATGAATAGTTTCATGAAGGGAGTAACTGAGAAATCAGGGAATGCAAACAGATACCATAGCCACACAAGGTTCAGAGGAAACCAGTGCAACAAAATGAGATAGCACAAAACAGCCATGACAAGAAGCTCTTCATATTGAAAACATTAATGGTTCAAAATCTGACAAGCAAGGAAGTGAGGAATTGACTGTGACTATTGCAGGTGTTTCCTATGTAAAGAGAATTAAAGGATCATCAAGAGGATGAATGGGGAGTAGAGAAATGGTTCACTTGGTAAAGTACTTGCCAGACAAGCATGGAACATGAGATTTGATCTCTAGAACCCAAAGAGCTAGATGCCATGGCATACACCTGTAATTCTTGCAATGGGACAGCAGAGACAGGAGACTCTAACCAATCTTGCCAAATTGAAGTGGTGAGCTCCAGATTCAGTGAAGAGACCCTGCCTTAATAGTAAGATGGGTCCAACTGAAGAAGACACCTACGATTGACATGTTTTATTGCCTCAATATGAATACACATGCACACACAGGAACATGTATACATACAATACAAACAGAGAGAGAGAGAGAGGGAGNAGGAAGGAAGGAAGGAAGGAAGGAAGGAAGGAAGGAAGGAAGGAAGGAAAAGAATCAGAAAATAGAAGAGAAATAAGAGAAAACAAAAGAGAATATGGACCACACCATCTAATATTTCCAAGCCCAAGAATGAAAATTAGTATAAACCAGAAAATGGACAGATTACTTGAGGTTCTGCCTCCAGGGAGGGAAGTCACCAAGTGGAGGCAAAGGTCCTGGCACATGGATAACAGAGGGGTATTAAAGAGGCTGCTCTTGGTTTGGAAACCTGAATGTGTGTATGTGTGTGTATGCGTGTGTGTGTGTGTGTGTGTGTGTGTGTCCGCGCGTGCACATCCTGAAGAACAGAGGGCCCACTTGTGCCAGTGGCTGACACCTGCTCTTGGTGTACACCCCCTGCCCTGCTCTGATGCTCTGAGGCTGGAATGTCAAGAACTACATTTTCCAGATATTCCTCCAGTTGGCTTTCTCTATAGTGCGACAACTGAAGATGCCAAAATGGGCAATGATGTCACTGGCTTTGCGGTCTTAGGGGTGGCACAGATCTAGTCTTCAGTATCTAGCTCATTTCTGAGCATCCATAACATTTAGAGAACCCCATTTTCATACAAACAAGCAGTGTAAGTCTGCAGGGCCCATCCACTGAGCTCCTGAGTCTGAGGAACTCCATCTGCCTTGGTCCTCTGACTCTGAGAGTGGTACCCATTCCCTGTGGACATATCTGGGGAGGCTCTATAACTCTCTTCAGTAATCTCTGAATACTAATAAAACTCACTCCCTAAGTTAAGTTTTATCCACTGAAAATACCTCGTTTCCCAAGTGGTCCTAGATTAATACAAAGAGGCATAAGGAAAATGGCCCCAGGACACCAGTGAGGCACTGTGTGAGCCCTTGCAAGAATTTCCCACTTGCATGGTATGCATTTTGATTCAGTCCTTCAATGTCACTAGGCTTTTCTAGTTGCTAAATTCTATAGCCCATGGAGAGCTGCCTCCTTGTGACCCTCAGCATCACTGAGCTGACGCTAGATGCCATCCCACCTACCCAAGTTTTCTTTCAATGTTTCAGATGCTGTCTACCAAAAGCATATTCATTTCCAAATTAAATATATCTCACTCTTTCAATCATTTTCTGTCAAAATGTTTTTCCTTCACCTTCCTAGAGTTTATTACATTGAAAAAAATTCTTGATGTCTGTTTAATGCTCAGGTTATGTCCAGATGAGAACGAAATCCTCCATGTTTTGAATAGCATTTAAGAAAAATTGCATTCAGCCACTCACCTACTCAAGAAATGTACTTGTATTAAATTTGATAGTTTGTTTAAACCTTACTTAATGGGGTGGGGATGTGGTAAATTTGGATGAAATATGTTGAGAAGGGTCCCAAAAGGTGTTATTTTATTTAGAACCAAAAGAAAAAGTAAGAATGTTTAAAGAGTCTTTGATAGAAATAGAAGGGGAGGCAGTCATAGAATGCCAGTTTTAGAAAAAAAATATTGAATGATATAATTCCTCTGGTAATTCACATCTGTTATGTTTCTTTCTTTAATTTTCCAATATGATATCCTCTGAACATGTCCTTTTTTCTTTTTTAGCTTCTCAGTGTAATATTGCACTCCAATGTAATATATCTGATTGAATAAATGAAGACACATCATACCTTGTTTAGGTTACGTCAATATTGCCTGAGGTTTTGGCTGCTTTCGTGGTAACTACATTTTGTGCTACCTTAAATTGCGTCAGTAGAAAGATTTTTTTTTAATTGATGCCTTAACTAAACCATGCCTGTCCTCTTCTGTATCTTTCTACATGTTTTCACCTGAAATCAGGAATGTAATTTTCACAGTTCGAGTCAATATTGTTACATCCATTCCCAGCCTGCCAGTTTCATTTTTGATTGTGATCTTTGCTAGTTGGCATATCGAGTTTCTTTTCCTGTTTCTTGTCATTCATGATGATGTAGATGGTCTTACTATATTGTTATGTAAATTTTTGAATAAGCTAAAAAAGGAAGAGAATATTTCCAGGACAGAGAATTGTCACCTCATGCTGAGAATATACCATGGGAAGTGTGTGTTCGTCACTTTCTTTAGCCCCAGAGTGGGGAATGAGGATGATGGATCAGCTACATCCAGAGTAAAATGAGTCATCACTACAATGTATGGGAGTCTCAGTGGGGAAGCCTAGCCATCTTGGATCAGAGATCTGTTATGTTTAGGAATGGCAGTGTAGGCAATTGTATGCAGTAGTAAGTGCTAGGAAAAACTGTAACAGAATGATAGGTAGGAGCTAGATTTTAGTAAGTGGCCAAAGAAACCACGTAGGAGATAGAGATGTCTTAGAAATCATGTGAACTGGAGCAGTATGAAGGCTGAAGGATGCTTCTGTATTACTGGGTCAATCAAATTCCTGTGAGCTAGTAACCAAGACAAGGACCATGATGCACATGAAGCAACATTGGATGCTGTAGGATGGCATGGCTGTGACAAAGGCCCAGGAGCTTAGGGAAAGATGGTGTCGTGCTGGCACTGAAAGCTTAAGGAGATATCCCTGATAACTGACATCATGAAAGGGGTACACTCATTCCTTTACAATTGTGGAGCATGGTGAGAAGAGTACAGAAGAAAGAACTCCAGGGGGCTGGAGTTCAAGGTAGAGGAGGGGAACAGGAAGGAGAGGGAGAGAAACTCACAACTGGCAGAGAAGGAAGGAAAGAGCCAGAACTTGCAGGGAGTGAATAGCAGGTTTTGCACTTCCTTACTAAATCCATTGCTTGGGCATGAACGCTTTACGGGAGCAAGTTCATAATGGCGTGTTTATCACCTGTTTGTGTTTCCGAGTTTTAAAACAGACACAAGTCTGAGAATGTGACACCTACAAACCAGAGTGACCATCACCCTCTGGAGCCACTCCTTTTGGGGTTTCTTTTTATAGGGTGCCTACAGCTGCTCCCTGGAGATACATAGACATCACAACCCCACGACACTGGGAACGACTGGAAGAAAGACAAGTGAGAGGCTGGTGTGCGTCTCATCGGGATGCCTTTCTCCTCTTGCCTCTGGCTGCCAACTTTTGGGAGGTTGGTGGGATGGAAGGTGGTATTATTGCTTTTGACTTGGCTTTCTGTTTTGGTCTTTTACACATAATCTGCTCCCTGACCCGGCATTAGCATAATGCTCATTAATCAAGCTCTGGCCTCCAATTAATGGCCAGCTGTGTGGATGCCTTAGATGTAATAGCTTCTGAGTCAGTCAGGCAAAAGGCTAGACAAATGATTTTGGCGGGAGGGATGGGGACATTCTAATTCTGACAGAGCCCAGGGCTATCTCCCAACGCGAGAAACACACATTGATCTCGCTTGTGAATGACTGGAGAAGGCACTAGGAGGGGTTTTATCCCTTCCTCTAGACTCTGGCCCTCCCCAGATGGCCTGAAGACAACCCTTCCTTCCATCCTCTGGCCTGGGGTCATACCCCACATCACTGAACAGACAGCCAACCAAAGAAGAAAGCCCTGATTTATTGCTCTTGGCAACATCCAGCCTGGGCATTTCTATAAACCCAGTACCGGGCCTGACTAATAAAACATACACTCGGAGTTGCCCCTCAATAAATGTCTTTCAACCTTTAATCCTGTTCACTGCAGTCTTTTAGGGGGCATTGATTCAGTGGGCGTGAGGGCTTTTCCTTCCATCTATCTCCTACCAATCGATGTTCTGTCACCCTGTTTCCACCCAGCCTGGCAAAGGGGAGGCTTCAGAGAGAAGAGGGAAGGGGAAGGGGAGGGCATCCTGCTAGATTTATTTTCTTTCTTATGAAAGGGTTTTTAAGATTATTACTGGAATCTTGCTCCAGGTCACTTTTTTGACCCCCAATACTTCTAGGTGACCTCGTGGGCTTGAGCAACAGAAGCCACATCCCAGAGTAACCCTGCAGGCACCAAGAAGCCTTTGTGCACCTCCTCCTGGATAAAGTAACACTCTCCCCCTTTGTCATTCCCCCAGCGTTCTCCTAAGGTACCCGTCTTTGTCATGAGCATCAATATCTGCCCACACGCCCAAGTGATGCTCCAGAGCTGTCGGCACTCATTTCCCTAGCTGCATACAAGGGTGGGAAGCAGGACTTTTGTTTCATGCTGAAGACACATGCGTATGCCATCATCAGTCCCCACACCCAGAGGGATTCATCCATCCATCCATCCCATTATCCTGCCGACCCTCAATCAAATGCCTCACTGCAATGGCTCTGCTTGTATCATTCCTCTGATTGTAGAAGCTTGGTTAATTCACTCAAGGCCACAGCCAGTATCAGAGCAATGGGAACAGAAATTTGCTCTCTTCCCCAGGAGATATGAACTTCCTCTCCACCCTCAACTGTTAGAGGGCATGGATCAAAACTTACTCTGTTTCTCAGAACACCACATACTTCTTGGTGTCAAGCACACAGGCCAGCACCTTCATAGATGTTGGACAAATATTTGCTCGCAAAATGTACTCAGGAGCTCTGTCCCGAGATCAATCCAAGCATGTCTTCAGACGCGACCCCTGGTATTTCGTAGGGAGCAAGCATTAGAAACTAAACAGTGTTTCTAATTCTTAGAAGGAAGCACCCAAATCTTAATTGAGTTCGAATCATCTGCTGAGTGTTAGCTGTAAATAGGCAGGAATATACAATCTGCCACTTGAGACTGCCCTAGTTTCATTTCAGAGTCTGTACCCATTGTGTATGCCTTGGGCAAATGTCTGCACTGTAGCAAGGGAAATGTTTATAGAGCGTTAGGGCAAACTGACCACTCTTCCCATCACAGAAAGGATTGCAGGCAGTGCCCAATGATGATGTCATCCTCATTCCCCTTCCCTTGCTGGTGTTTCTTTGTTGAAAGCCACCATCCTCCCTACACTCAATTTGGCCTCTCTTCAGCATCTTCAAAGGTTCAAAGGTAGGCAAATATACTTATGGCCTGCCAATGGAATGGCAGGTTGCATTAGCTGCGATGGAATTAACAACATCCTATCCAATTTCTAGAGAGGCTTTTGACATAATTCTTCCCATATCTCTGTAGATTAATATATCTGCAAAGGCAACTCTGCCATGAGAGCCAACTGCTAATTTCTTTGCCCCATATCTTCCCTCCCTGCCTCTTGCCTACCTCCCCCTTCCCTCCTCTCTGAGCCATGGCCCATGCAGAGCATCCTCTCTCAGGTTAAGCCTACATCCTGGCTCTAGGTTGACAGCACTGACATCTTACTCAGCTGTTGGCAAGGAAGTCACTAACAGAAAGCAGGGACTAACCCATCCAGATGAGAACTGGAAGTCAATCTGCTCCACCCAATTCTCCTTTCTGGCAGAGAAAATCTAATTGAGATGGAAATTGACTCTCTCAAGAGCTTCATTTTCTCCCTCACTTCCTACTTTAGCTCTTGTTGTTGACCCCAAAAGGAAGGGCTCTGGCTGGCTCTGTCTTTCCCAGGCAGCCCATAGCCAGAAGGCCGAGCTCAGAGCCGAGCAGGGAGGCAGATTAAAATAGTTATGACCTTTCGCGAGATGGCTTCCAGCTCCACCCACATGTTTCAAAGGAAGGGGACTGTTCTCTCTGGTGCTTCAGCTTCACCACTGGAGAGGCAGTTGAGGGTGGACAGCTTGTTCCTGTCCCTGACTATCTTTTCTCTCACACAAGCAGGGATGCTTTTAACTTTTGAAAAGTTTTTGTGGCAGATGAAGAGGCCCTGGTCATAAGGCCCATGATGGTTCCTAGAGTCCCATATCTCTTGCTCTTATCTCTGAGCTAAGGTCAGGTTTTCAAAACACCAGACATGAGTAAACCAAAACCAAGCCAACAAACAACAAATTCTCTCATTCTCTCTCTCCTTTCTCTCCTCTCTCTCCTCTCTCTCCTCTCTCTCTCTCTCTCTCTCTCTCTCTCTNNNCTCTCTCTCTCTCTCTCTCTCTCTCTCTCTCTCTCTCTCTCTCGTTCTCTCTCTAATATATTAATGATTCCTTCTGTAAAGCACCATGGCTTCTAGAGAGAAGAGAGGAGCTAATGCAGTCACAAAGTGGAATTCCAGTGGCTGTCTGTTCCTTTTTTGTCCCTAGCCTCTCACTGAACATCAAGTCTCGCAGCAGCTTGAAACACACTGTGTGGCCCAGCTGAAGAAATTCTAAACATTGCTTCAAGGGTCTAACAACTCATCCTAAGCCATCACTAGAAAACTCCCATTAATGAGCGAGAGGGGAAGTGTGTGTTAATGAGCTGAAGGGTGAGAATGGATGTGAATAAGCAGCCAGGATCCAGCATGGGCGCAAATGAAATAATTACCCAGCTTACCATTGTTACAATGCAATAAATTTAATGTAATTCCTAAAGGCCAACCCCGTTTTATTTTAATGTTCTTTCTTTTTTAAGTCCTTTTTACATATTCAGAATTATACTTTAATTAGCATAGCATTTAAATTAGTGAATGGAGTCTTAATTAGCAGAAGAAATAGACTTTTGTTGAAGTGGTAACTAAAACAAATAAATCTACTTCCTTTTTCAAGAGCCATTTGCTTATGCTGCATTCAATAGCCCCGTGTACCATATACAATTTGAGGGAGAGATAAGTAATTAAATTAGAAGACATACTGGCCAGCACCCAGATCCATGGAACTGCCCCTTCTCCATCTCTCTTTAGGGTCCTCTCAGTTACCCTTTCTTCCGTGGGCCTCTGCACTCAGAGAGCAAAGACAGACTCCTCCAGGCACGTGGATCTAAAACAAACTTAAGGTTTAAAATGGTGGCTCAAGCTGCCCCACCTCACTTTTCCCAGTTGAACTTGTGTCAATCATGGGCTTGGAGACAGAGGGAGACACCTCTTGCTGCCAGATTTCTTTGCTTTTCTCTAAGATCTCTTTCCAGGCTGGCTGTGCTCCCCCCCAGATTGGGCACTTGGGCCCAAGCAGATCCTGGGAAAGCACTGCCCAGGGGAGCATCACAGTAGCAGGACAGAGCAAGGTGATCTGACTGCTAGTGTCCCAAGGAACTGCCCACCCTTGCATCACAGGTTTGGGAGATGAAGGGTCTATTTGTAAACTGCCCTCAGAGGTAGCTGGCCTCAGTTCAGACTGTCTGGTTCTCCATGCGCTCTTTCTGTTTTACTGCACGCAAATGTTTGCAAACACGTGGCTGGGACTTCTGAGATGATTACTAAGAAGGGAACGTACCTGACTTAAATTTGAAAGCCAATCTAATCTCAGATCTTAGAGTGACCCTGTGTGTGGTATGGAAGAACTATCATACAACCAGTCAATGGTCTGGTCTCAGCATAAAGGCTGGATGCCACATGCATGACATTGAAGGGTACAAGGTTGGTCCATTTCATGAAGAGACTCTAAGACTGACAAGGGAACAGAGAAAGGCTGTGAATCATCTGATCCGACTTTTCTTTACAAATGTAAGTCATGGATGGGCCTCTTGCCTGCCTGCCCACCTCCGTCTAGCCAGTCTTTTCAGGCATTGAAGGGATGGACACCTCCCTGGTCTCTCAGGAACAGGCATGGACCCTGATTTTCTAGAAGGTTCGGAACAAACTCACCAGACATTTGAGCTTCAGAAGCTAATCCACCCAAGTAAGCCATGTGCTAGTTGATTAATTCTTTCACCCCATGTGAACAAGGGGTGAACAAACTATAGACAAAACCCCCATCCACATGGCCCAAGCTCCTAAGGAGGAGGTTGTATCTCCACAGCATCTCACAGGATCATGTGTAGTCATAAACATTGCAAATAAAATGGAAGATGGGGTCGGCAATTGTGCAGTTCTGTAAGCGTGTATTGTATCTATCTCAGCTAGCAACTTTGCAGAGTCACAAATCTCCCACGGAGATGGCAGCTGAGAGCCTTTCCTCAGAGAGATAACCCATGTGCAAAAGGACCTAGGCAAGAACCAGCTCTATCAGCTTGAAGGTAGTAACACTGGCGTGAATGGAAGGGATACACCTGGGACAAACCACAGAGGGACATCTGTCCCTGGTTTCTAGTCTTGAGCTTTAGGGGATGCTCTGAAGCATGTTCTCTTCCATACATCTGTCCCCTGCCTGGGACCACGGCTAACCCCTAGCAAATACCCAATACGATTATGATTATAATTACGTTAATCATGCTTACAGCGATAATTATTCTATTGGAATGAAGGCTGAAAGAAGAGGAGTTTGTTTGACACACAGTCACACACATGTAGTGTCACATTAAGTTCCTCCTGTTTTATTTTGCCTTCCTGAGGACACAAGGGAAGTGTGAATGTCCGAAGCGTTTGCAGAAGGGACAGATGTTCACTCTCGCTCCTCCCCATTGGGTGCGGCTTCTAGAGGAAAGAGAACGAGGCTTTTGATGTTCTCTACTCTGCCTTGGGTCATTTCAGTGGACTGCAATGCTTCACAGTATGTGCCTGGCTTTCTCCCTGCCTGAAAATACCATCTTAGTTTTCTTCCACCCTGTTCCCAAAACTGTGAGGCTCAACACGGAATACATGTGAATTGCCCTGGTTAATAGGAACCTAGTAAACAAACATTACATATTATTGAAGATTTATTATAACCTAGGCTGAGAAGACAGTGCTGCCAAAGCCTTGGTACAGGCAAAGCAGCTTGTTTTAAAAATCATCTTCATATAACAGATGAAAAAACAGAGGCAGATAGAAGGCTAAGTTTGTCTACTCAGGGATCAGCAGAAGGAAGACCTGAGCCCTAGGGCTTTCATCTTACCACACAGCTCTCACTCTGTTCTCTTACTTAGTCACCTGGAGAATATCATGGATAAGAGCTGACCATGTAAGCCTTCTCAGCTCTTCTGTGACTGATTGCTCACAAGAAGGATGCCAAATGTACCGGTATCCAGAGGCCTTGAACCAGACCAATGACTCACTAGCAATGAGCATTTGCTAGTAAAGCTGTTTGGAGAAAAGGGTGTACTGTGTGACCCACTGTGGCTCCCAGTGCTACCAGGATGAATGAAGAGGTGTTGGAGAGGTGGGAAAGATGCAGGAGCAAAGAGGTGGTTGTTGTTGTTGTTGTTGTTGTTTTCTACTTTTGTTTGCTTTATTTTGTTTTTTGGTTTGATTTTTTAAATTTTCTTTTGGGGAGTGCTGAGGGGTGAAGAGAGGATATGGAGGGACTGGGAGATGAGCAGAATTAGGGTGCATGATATGAAATTCCCAAAGAATCAATAAAGACGTTATGTTTTAAAAAAAGAATGATGCCAAATTCTCTACCCCTGGATGATAAAAATCTTACCACCCAAGGCTTCTGATCCTAAAACACAGTTTCTATGTATGAAACTTAAGAACAGCTTGAATTTACTCTGAGAGAGACCTGGCCATGCAGACTTTCTCATAGCTGACATGCGGGCAGAGAGAGCGCTTGACTGGATAGGGGCCTCTGTGTGTCTTCTAAGCCCTAATGGGCTTCTTGCAGACAGCCTGGCTACTCATATCTTCTCAGAGATCTAATTTGCTTATATCTATCTTCTGAGGTTTCTCTCAGAATGAAAAAAGAGAGTTATCTAAGTGTTTAGTGCAGCCCCTGAATGAAACATATTTTAATGGTAGTGGTTGTTGCTATAATTACTACCACTTACTAGCATATGCAGTGTCTTACAAAGTTGGAGGAACTTTTGCTGAGCTTTAACCTTAAAAGGTCAATAAATGCTCCCAAGGCCCAGGCATCCTTCACCCGGACACTGCTATAAGGTACTACTCCTCATTCCACCTTCCGTGCTAAGCTCGATTCGCATTGTGTCGAAGAGTTCTGATCTTTCTTGCAGATTTAGGATTCTCGTGTTTTAGGATTTAAAGCAAGAACATTTGTCCATTGACCCAACCTGAATAGGCAGATGAAAATCTGCAGGAAAGTGGGCCTCCAAAGTGAGGCAGAGACCACTGACATGGAAAAAGGCTTGGATTCAGCCAACCTGACAAGGGGACCACAAGGAGAGAACCATGCCTCTAGCTGATCCATATAAGACTCCATTGGAGCAGTGGGGCCTCAGAGAAGACCCAACTGAGTTGAAAGCCTTAGCGCATAGTTACAGAGGGACTCAACTCAGGAGCTCAGAGCAGTTTGGCACAGGGCTGGGACCAAAATGAGGAGACTGAACAAAAGGCACACACACACACCCCAAAATTTCCGGTGAATAAGCCAATGGGGGGAAAAGCTTTTCCAATTGCAGGCCCCCTCAATTCCACTCTGGCCAGGCAACTGCAGAGAGCAATAAAACTTTAATGGCTCCCAGTGGGTCGATTCGGCAAGAAAGAAAGTGCTATAAATCTTGTCCAATGCTTATGTGCAGCTTAAAAACAAACGGCTCAATCACACTTAGCAGAGCCAGCCAATTTCCCCAGCATGTGGTTGTAGTGGGGGGAAGATTTACCCACCTGCATGACTCAGTAGAAGAAGTTTGGTGAAGAGGAGGGGAAAGAAAGGTCAGCTGTGTGACAAAAGTCAACAGTTCCACAATGGATGGCTTTCTGGGAAAACCTGGCATACACTTGGTGACCCTGCTGAGCAGCACGGATGGGCAGCCAAGATAAATGGTCCCATGCAGTCATATGCACCCTTGGAGACACATTTGTGGCTGCAGAACAACCTCCTGGTGCTGCTTCTACAAGCCCACAAGGAGATCTGTCTTTAGCTTTGTGTTCCCTATTACTATGGTTGGTTGCCCAGTATGTCCAGAGCTCCTGGGAAGCCCAGTTTCTTATTGATAGTTGTTCTTCAAGACTTCTAAGGATATTTGACCTGGGAATGCTGGGAAGCAGATAGCCCTTCTTCTACCAAGGCAGCCACTATGCAATTGCTCAGCCCTCAGCTCTCAGAGTACCCTACAAAAAGTACAAAAAGTCACAGGGGATTCAGAGAGAGAAACAGAGATAGAGACACACAGAGAAAGATGGGTAGGTAGACAGAAAGTATGTGTGGGGGGTGTCTGGGAACAGTTGGGAGTGAGAGATGAATATGATCCAAATACATTTTATAAAATTCTCAAAGAATATAAAACAAACATTATTTTGAAAAACATAAGATTTATTCCAAGGATGTAGTTTATGGGAAGAAAGGTTGCTACTGAAATTAAGAAATGTATCCAGAAATTCTAAAATGTATTGCAATTGCTCAGAAACCTAGTTACCTTATTATTTATAATACAACATGTCACTGTAGTGTTAAAATTCTTTTACAAGACTAACACCATTTAACACTCTAAACAATCTGAGTTAGGTATTTTCTCTTTAATGGAAATAAGATTTAAAGAAATTCAGTAATTCTCCCAACTTTGTTCAAAAAAAAGATTAGAATAGAACTGGAGTCATTGTCTGTAATTATTATTCTCAGGCATCAATAAGATCATTGACAGGGATTGATTGCTTTCTTACAGCAGATACAAATAAAAACAGATTAGTATACAGGTAAACACGCAAAAACAAACAAGCAAAAAACCAATCATCTCTATTTCCCTTTTGCCTGCCTACTGCAGGACAGTGTCCCGATATGGTAAAACTAGTCTTTTAAGGATAAGGCAAATTACATCATGTGGAGGGAACAGAAGGAGGGGACACTCATGGTACCTGAACTAAACAGATAACACATTGGTAATGCATTTGCCTCTGAGTTTGTGCTAGCTAGGCAAATGGAAAGGACACTGGCTTATACCACTTGCTCTCTAAAAACAGAATGCATACAAATTCACCAGCCAAGACAGCATTGTGCTTGGAAGCAAACTTAAGCAGAAATTTACTGCGAGATAGTGTGGAGCTACAATCGCTAGGATTTATAAAAAGGACTTTGAGTGACAGAGTGGAAAAGTACCTTCAACACAGTTTTTACAAAAGATACAGAGAGACTGTTCAATTGCCAGGTCTCATATTGATCCAAGTAAAGGTACAGGCATTCCATTAAATCTTGATGCAGCGAGGGCGTTTCTTCAAGAAGAGGATGCATTCTACCCATCATTAGTATGGCATGTTCTCTGAAATATTTTCTAACAGCGATGATAGATTTGAGTTTTCCCAACCCTGCGCTGTCACCTACCACTTCTGTTGTCAAGAGCAAGCTCCGGCGAAACAAATGGAGGAGGCTTGCTGACGGGGACCTTAGCCTAGGAATGACAGACTCCTAACAAATGACAAGAGCTAGCACAAAACTCAGACATCCTTCATGGCAAGGGAGGCCCTCTCTGCTGACATTTCCAAGCTTAGGCTCTCATATTTACCTTAGATGGGGTCATTCTTGAAATTGTCCTCTGTGGTAGAATGTGGCCTCTTGAGGAAACAGACCCCTTGTTAAGCCTGCACAAAACAATTTTCTATGTGTGTATACACATATGTGTGTGTGTGTATGCACACACACCACAATTTTCAAACCAAGTTTTTAAGGCTTTAAATTTTTTTTATTACCCTGTAAGAAACACAGAGCCTTTCAGGCTGTGAGTCCATTCACAGATCCTTGTCTAATACTTGTCAACCAGACTTCCTCCACCTAATTCCGAGGACATGCAATGCAAATGCCCAGCACTTCTTTCTTGTCTCCTTGCACGTGGTCCCTCATTTTACCAAACCTACATTTCTGTCAGCTTACTTCCCCCATGTGGAAACTGTTCATCTATTCTGCAAGACATGGCCATGCAAAAGGTCATATCACTGGCAAAGAACAACCTCAATGAGGCCGTGGCGTAGAAAGCCACACTTCCTGAGTTCAGAGGCAAAGGTGTATGCCTAAGAATCCATTAGGAACTCCACTTGGGTGGGAGGAGCCTCTTCTAGAACTGAAACATTAACATTTAATTGCTTATATTTTTTAATTCTTTTTGGCATCTGTAATAAATTAAAATATGATTTCTCTATAATCCCCTTCAAGGTAGGAAAAGTTAGGAAAGAAACTATAGTGTGAAGGAAAAGAAGACAAACAGGAAAACTCTTTTTTGTTTCATTCTACGACAATTTTCAGGGTAAGTGGGTTAAATTTGCTATTTCTACTGAGGATTGAGGGTGGCCTTTGGGCAGAGGACTGAAATAGGACTTCCAGATATGAACACAGCTTTTGCCTTCCTTTAGTCATATGACCTAGGACAATTTCCACAGCTGGTTTAAGCATCAGTGAACTTGACAAGTAAGAAGTAAGTTAGCTGACATCTTTCATAAGAGGCTGTGTACACAGCAAGCTGTTAATAAATGCTGACAGTTGTCCCTTGTCAACCCTACCTTTACGTTTTCATGTTTCTCTCTCATGGTGCATTAGTAAACCAATCTCATTACCATGGCACCTGGTGCATGTACTCAGTCAGAACAGTACGAGTCCTGTGAGTTGTCTTATTTTTATTTTTGTTTTTAGTTTTGGAAGTTCTGGGGCTCAAAGCTATAGACAAAAGCGTTGCTCCTGAGCGATTATCCCCAGTCCTGAACAGCACAAATATAGACCCATCTTTTTACTCTCATTCTCTAGTTGGGTAAAGAATTGGGTACCACACACAAATGACCATTCGGTCCAAATTTAATTCCATAGAAACTGGTGAAAATAAAACTCTCAGAGCCTACCTAGACACAGGTCCAAGTCATCTGATTTGTCCTCTCAAAAGGAGCATATTCCTTCCACGTTTATCTTCTCTTTAATCAAGTTTCCAAACTTCACCCAGATGTGCAATCATTTATATCATATAATATATTACATATTTATCATATACATAATGGCTTTGTGTATTTATCTAGTAATGAATGTGCAGGGCATGGTGCAATGTACTCCACAAGGCAGACAAACCTTACTGAGAACTCAGGATGGAAGAGCTGACTGGGATAAAGTCAGAAGGCATCCAGCATCTGTGAGAACTTCAAAATTGTACTTGGGAGAGTTCTTCCTCTCAACTATTTTTAGACCGATTCATTAGGACTCATGGGCTCTTTCCCTCTCCTGACTTCTTCAGTTTTCCTGACCCACTCATTTCAAATGAGCAGGAGGGGGAAATGATATCTTCTAAGTCTAGGCTCAAATGAGGAAGTGATTGATGCAAAATTTGTTGAAAGTTCAAGGTGGCCATGACTTCAATTGCTACAGGTAGTCCCTGGGGCATCTCCACTAATTTGAATCCTTCAAAAGAGATCGTTTGTTCAGCCTTCTCCAATCATTTACAAGCAAAGCAACCCTTTGAAGGTAACCTTTGCCCCTTCTGCTAAATTATTGGGCAATAAGAGGCATGACAATATTTTGCATTCCTATGGTGAATTATGCTCTTCTAAGAGCCTTCACAGAAATGATTTCATTTCTCACTAAAAACAACCCTGATAGCTCTAGAGATGGATGGTGGTGATGGTTGCATAATAATGAGAATGTACTTAATGCCACTGAACTGTACATCGAAACATGATTAAAATGGTCAATTTTATGTTATGTGTATTTTGCTGTAATAAAAAATCTAATCTAAATAGAAAAGTAAGTAGCTGTGCATTATTGGAAAGGGAAGTGGCCTGTTTAAGGATAAGCAACGCAGCTAGAGTAGCCTCCAGTTCTCATCTTAGTGATGCCCCCCAGGCTTGGCACAGCCTCTGGACTCAAATCCAGCCTCTCTCAAGACACCTGGATTCAGACATCTTCATTCAGTGTAAGCCAACTGTCTTAGCTTTTTGGTTGGTTTGTTTGTTTTCTGTTTCTGTGAGAAAATACCCTGACAAAAGCGACTTAGTGTGAAAAGGAATTTATTTTTGCTCATGGTTCCAGGTCCCAGCCCTTCGCAGCAGGGAAGTCACCTGACAGGAAACTTGAGAGAACTAATCACTCGGCACTCACCTTTCTGAGAGAAGAAGAATGGGCTCACACATGGGTGCTGTACTGGGTGGTTTTGTGTGTCAAGCTGACACACGCCAGAGTCATCAGAGAGGAAGGAGCCTTGGCTGAGGAAGCATGTCCTTGAGATCAAGCTGTAAGGCATTTTCTCATTTAGTAATCAATAGAGGACGGTCCAGCCCATGGTGGGTAGTGTCATCCCTGGGCTCGTGATCTTGGGTCCTCTAAGAAGGTGGGTTGTGCAAGTCATGGGGAACAAGCTAGTAAGCAGCCCCCTTCCATGGCCTCTGCATCAGCTCCTGCCTTTGGGATCCTGTCCTGTTTGAGTTCCTGTTCTGACTTCCTTCAGTGATGAACAGCAATGCTGAAGTGTAAGCCACATAAACCCTTTCTTCCTCAACTTGCTTTCTGGTTGTGGTGTTTCGTCACAGGACTAGAAACCCTGGCTAAGACCAATGCCTAGTGCTTCGAGAGCTCTCTCCATTCAGACCCCAGAGCCCAGAAGTTGAAACGGTGTCACTCACATCCAACGTAGACTTCCCACCTCAATTTACCCACCTAAGAAAATTACTCACAGGCATGCTCACAAGCTAACCCATTCTAGACAATTCTTCACTGTGATTCCCCTTGGCAGGTGGTTCTAGATTGTGTCAAGTTGCCAAGGAGTAGCGTTGTGATAATTAGATGGTTTGTCAATTTGACACAGTCTAGAATCATCTGAGAAGGTAATCTTTATGAGTGGCTGTCTTGATTAGGTTAGCTTGTGAACCTGTCTGTGAGGGATATTCATGTGAAATGCAATGGGAAGACCTGTCAACTGTAGGCGGCGCCACTCTCTAGGCAGAGGACACTGAGCTATATAAGAGCAAACAAAACACAAGTATGCAGACATCCATCCTCTCCCTGCTGTTAACTAATGTGACCAGCTGCCTTTTTCTCCCAAGGGGAATTGGTCACAGTGTTTTATCACAGAGACAGGAAATGCATCGAAGACAGCTACTTAAGATAGAAGACTCTCAGAAAGGATACTCATCATATGCTCTAAAAATGCCACACCCTCAGAGAACAGTGATTTCTCTCCCTCATTGGACACTGTGACTCTTTCCTTTCCAGCACAACCTACTTTCATGATTACAAACTTCAGAATCCAGGATAAATGTTGCTAATAAGTGCATGTTGCTTCGATAAATAACATCCAATTACCCATTCTAGCCGTCTCCAGAACTTTACATATAAGTTGCTCATAAGTACAACCAGAAAATAAATAAACACCGAAAGCCCTAGAAATCAGAGCCCAAGTTACTTTAACTATTAGACAACTCAATCTCACAGTGGGTTCTGTAGGTAAAGCAGACATGGTGTGGGAGTAAAATAAAATAATTGATGTGAACATGCACACAGTTCAGAGGAATTAATAATCAAATACTTCATTCTTCAAGCTACAAGAAGAGATAGAAAATGAATAATTTAAAAGGGAAGAAAATTCATATATCTATACATATATACATATCTATTATATGTATATATTTTTACAGAAACAGACACATATACACATATCTATAGTGTATTTCTGTAAAAATAATTAAGCTTTGTACAATATTTTGCAGTTTACAAAACCAATCTCCCATATATATTTCTGCAAAAATACTACAACAGAAACAGATTATTTATTCTCTTTTTATAAAGGGGTAGCAGAAGGACTGAGAATTTGCATTTTCTCGAATATACTAGGTGGAAAGTAGTAGGGTTGGATCTACTGTCAAATGCTGGGCTGACCTATTTATTAATGTTAACACACTTTATGCAAGTTTCCAGTTGGATACTAGTAGGCTTAGACTGATAGGATTGAGATTTGAGAAATTTATTCCAAATAACAGCAGAGTGCAATTTTAAAAAGCTGACAGGGCGGAGGGGGCATGTTTGTTGTGGGGTCACAACCAAAGGGCAGTTTGAGAATATGGAGTTTCCCAGAAGCTAATTCTCCCACTCATGATCCCTTCACAAGCAACTCCGTAATAAAAATAGACCTCTTTCAGACTTCTCCTCTTTCAAGGCTTCAGTGGAGTTGGGGAAACTGTTGAGCGCGAAATTTTCAAAGGCCACATCTGGGAAGTTCAGCGTAGCTGGAGACAATGCTCACAGCAGTGCGTTCTCCGGTGCTGCAGCCGTGCGGGTTCTGTGGCAGAATGTGTGCTGATTGCCTATTTCAAAAATCAGTTGGGCCATGAGCAAGTCAGGTGCGCAGACTCCAGGAAGATATAAAAAGATTCTGGAAGTCCTCGTGAGGACTTCATCGCCTTACAGCTACTGTAGAAAAGGCTGGCAGCTGTGCTGTGCAGACAGGCGATCCCTCTCCTGGAATCGTACAACTTCTCAGTTTGGCTCTCGTGTCTTTGAAAGGACAAAGAGATATTTTCCTACTTACTCTGAAAATATGGACTTTGCCTGGAGTTAGAAAACTCTGTATCTCTTGGCGTCTGACAAGACAATGAGGACACCAAGAGAGAAATATCCAGAACCGGAGACTAGTTGGGTCTCCCCAACTCAGGCTGTACTGTGGTGCCCCACTGAACGTTCTCCATGAAGCAGAACATGTCTCTGCGTGGCGGGCACCTGCACAACCTCCAAACACAGAAGTTCCTCTCTAGGGCCAGCTAGGCACCTGGATCAAACCAGAGCAGCTGCTGCAAAGACAAATCAGCCACAGGTGTTACTCTCTCCTCTCTCTCCCATCATGAGGAAATAGTGGCTTCATCAGAAAGTGCTGTACCTGTGCGTCCCGGTGACCATGGTGATTCTCAGCTTGTCTTTGCTTCTACTGCACTCAAAGCTCTCCTGGAATAGTGGGTGACTGAGGTTTTATGTGTGTGTGTGTGTGTGTGTGTGTGTGTGTGTGCTCAGTGGTTAAAGAGCTCAGGAATCAGACTACCCAGGTACAAAAATGGGTCTCTGCCACTTGCCTGTCTCCCAGGAGGGGTGCTTTCAACCTCTGGGCAATGGATGGACTGAGCCCCGAGTTACTTAGAAGATCTGAGGCAATGTAATAAGTACATTGACTGGAGTATAATAAAGACTTCACAAAGCGGAGGCATCCCAGTTCCTGAACTCAAACAATATACATAGCTATGGTAACAATAGCATACTGCTGGCACAAAAACACACAGTTGGTTTTTTTTTTGTGTGTGTGTGTGTGTTTAGGAACTGAAAGTAGAAAAGTGAGAGGGAAGGAGTCTAAATGGGGGGAGGACAAAAGAGTAATGGAAAAAATGTGTTCTGAACTATTTGGGAGGGGAAAGAGGAGCATTTATAGAGGGCCAAGGACGAGTGAATGAGACCAAGATATAACTATATATATGTTTATATATTCATATTATATAACTATATACATTTATATATAGTATGATAACCAAAAATCAGCTTTTTAAAAATGTTAACTATTGTTTTTATTGTCTCATTCATCATTGCCTCCATTCCAGTACAATGCCAGGCATATAACAGACGACTTTATTAATGTTTATGAATGAAATCCTATTCAAGATCAATACAATCTTACATATAGTCCTAACATGAGTTGGTGTATATTGACTTATTTGCTTAATTTAAAATCTCTTTGACTTGGATTTATCAAATGTCACGGAAGTAGTTCCTAGAGGCATGGGACAGAACCAGATTATGCAGTGGCTAACTGACAGAAGTCAAGGACAGGTCCTTACAGGTAGCAACCATCTTATGGAAACTTCCCTCTTGTGTGTGCTATTTTTAAAGTTATTTGGATGTGCACTGTCATCACACCAATTATACCTCACAACATGACTAAAATCATCAAATTGAATGAGAGAAAAACATACTTGTTATTTAATTTGCAACAGTCGATTCATAAAATGTGCTGATAACCTCTGCTTCCCCGGAAACCACTCCATAATTCTATACTTGCATTAATGACCTCATGGCGAGTTGTCTCCAATTGAATATGCGCTCATTAACTAACATCTTCTACCTTCCATGCCCTCCTACCATATGATATCCAGCGAATGTCCAGGACAGCACTTACTTGTCCTGTAAGTCACCATGAACAGCAGACACTAATTCTCTCATAGTTCTGGAGGCTCAAAGCCCCAAATCTAGATAATGACAGTGGCAGTTTCTTCTGGACTCTCTGGAAGGGAGTCTGCTTTGTGTACCTGAAGTAGCCAGCCTTCTTAGTGTACCCTTTCTACACCTGGTGTGGCGATTCCTGCACAGCACTCCGACCTCTCTCTTCACATGGAATTTCCTCATGCTGCTCATCTGTGTCTTCACATCTTCCTCAATGGGAGTCTTAATTCACCTTCTTTTTCCAAAACCCAGCACCATTGCCGGAGTCCACACTCCTCGAATTCGCCTCCATCTTAACCTTATTACCTTCTCAAAGATGCTGCTTCTGATTATGGTCCTGTTTGCTGGTCAGAGCAGGTCGATGTGCATGTATCTTTTCCGAGGGCACACATGATAACAGTACTGTTCTTCAGGACTGGGAGAACCAAAGCCACCACTTACATAACACTGCGTGCCAAGCATTCCTTCAGCCCCTATCATTCACGGCTCACGTAATGCTCACCGAAGTTCCCACCCTACAAACTAGGGATAAAGTGACTTCCCAAGGCCATACAGCTACCTACGTCTGCTTTGAAATATTTATTCTTATTAGTTTTGTGTATATGTGTGTGCAGGTAAATGGACATGCGTGCAGGTTCCTGCAGGTGGAAATAGAATGCCAGCTGGGTTTGCAGCACAACCATGTGACTCTGTCCTTCAGACACACGACTTTCCCAGCTGGTTGACATTCCCAGGAGACACTAGGGGAACTCACGATTGCTAAGCACAGGGATATGGTGTCTCTTCTCATGAAGTGTCACAGTTCAACAGAGTTCTGAAGGCACACCTGTTTCCTGCAAGAGTGTGGGTTGAGTTTGGGGTCACATGACACCAGGCAGACGGTGTCTGATAGCCACAGACTTGGGATCCCAGCTGCTTCTTCCACTGCCTGCCCTTTTCTCTCCCGTTATTCTCCACCACCACCTGTGGAAATGTTTTCTTTCTGTCACGGTCTGCATTTGGAACTCTCTTCTCCACATCCTAGGATATGAGACACAGAAGACCTGAAAATTGCTGGTCTTCGCACAGATCCACACACCTCCATTTCTGGCCTCTCCCATCAACTGGGTGTTTCTCTGCAGTCTGGCCCAATGCCTACGGAGGCAGAGCTTCCACAGTATTGCCTGAAACCAGGTGAAGAGACAACAGAATCTGTCTTGTAGCTTTGTCTCAGAACTTCAGTTGATGTCAACATTTACAGCAATAGGAGATATAGTTTCTTGTCTCCCAACCAGAAGTCCCTCTGCTTCCAAACCCTCCTACTTGACATTTAAAGAATCTGACACCATGGGAAAACCCCTGAGCAAAGTGAAGAGTGGGCAGTGTGGTCCAGGCACGGAAGAGAGAGCTGATTCTTCTAGCCAGCAACCAGAAAGGAAATTACTCCTTTCTCTTTCTTCTCTCTCTGCAGTTCAGTTCTGTTACTCCCTTTAGGTCTTACTTTGCTTCCATAAGTATAATAGATCCACTGGGGAGGGATGGTGTCTAATTGCATGCTGCTTGCAATGCCTGCTACATTACAGTTCTCAATAAACACATTATTATTATGATTATCGTTATGATCTATCGTAACAATAACTGCAGTTCAGTGAACATTTTTCTACACTTCAGGCTGCTTATGGAGCCAAGACCATACTCATGGTCCCCTGGATATCCTTAAGGGTCCTGGATAAGGATCTAAATTTAAGGGGTACATGTCTGAACTGCACCTCTAGATCCATAGAGAATGGAGGGTAGTTATCTCCTAGCCACAGAGGGAACAGAATTGGAGACCTTCTCCTTCCATACAGAAACAGTGAATAAGAACTAAGGAGTGATCGGAACAGATAAAGGGAAGTGGGATTGTATTAGAACATATGTTGTTCCCTTCTCCCCCTGAGACAGCAAAGACTGTCAGCTAGAGCTGACCTCGTGGCAGAAAACCTGTTCAGGCAATGATAAGAAAAATCATTTACTGGGCACATTAATTTAAGTTGTGGGAGCCGAGTTCTCCCTGGGTTGCCCATTGGATAAATGCTGTCAGGATATGCTGTGAGCTCTTCCAATGAGATGTAATAATTGAATTTGTTTTCATTTAATTTGGAGGGCCTTTAATTAAAAGCCAGGCTTGTGTGTGCAGAGAGATAAAGCCAGGCACACCGAGAATGCGGGTAATTTAAGTGCTGAATGCAGCAATTAATTGTAAATTCAGAGGTCAGGAGACTGGCATTATCTTTGGGAAATCGGCACTGGGAGCCGGCCATCCAGCTGGAATAGGGGCTGAAGTAGCAGAAGCATACGCTTAAGTGATTTTTTTTTGAAACCTTAATCGCAATTACGGAGCAGTATGGGGGGTTAATTTGAAAAGTTCATTAATCAGAGACATAAATACATCAGTGATCACCTGATGGAAGTAAACCTGGAATGTCATTTTCCAGCCACAATTTCCAAAACTCAGCGTGGGAAAAGGTGCACACTCCGTCTTCTGACTATTCTCACTCTCCATCACCAAGCTGCTTAGAAACCCATTTCATCTCTCTTGGTGTAAGTTGAAGCCTACCTCCAGATAGAATAAGCATGTCTTAGAATGATGGGGCTGCACCAAGAATAAGTCGCAGAATAATTTTTAGGGTATTCTATTAGTATCCAAGAAACCAACACCCAGAGGTAGTACCAGAAGACAATGCTTGAATTAATACCTGATTTTAATCTCTAGACTTAGGATTTGAGGGTTTACTAGCCTCATCAATCTTCAGAATTTAGTGCATTTCATGATATAAAGCAATAAAGTCAATATTTGTGCTTACGTGTGGGTTTCTACCTTGAAAAATGACATTTCATTAGATGTGTATTTTGTGCTTCAGAGAGCATCGGTCTGGGATGATGTCCCAGAATGCAACAGTGGAGGTGATAGACAGCTCCTAAGGTCCAGCCTCTGCGCATGGGCAGAGGTGGGATCATGCTCACTGCTTCACCTTAGCGCTCAGGAACTCACCATTGTTTAGCTCCCTGCTACAAAAGACAATGGTTTTCTGACTCAAATGGTCACAGCCCAGGCTTATTTCTGGGCGACTGTCACTTTCCATTCCTTCTCACTCAAGGGTCTACTCACTCCCCAGAAGACAGAATTACACAGGATGGAGACTTTCGTTAGAGAAGGGCAACCAGACTAGGAAATTCCACCAAAATTGTTTGGGGTACTTTTAAAATCTATGTCTTCATCTTTCCCTAGATCTTCTGAATAGGGCCTCAAGGAACTGAAATCTGGGTA
Source organism: Bramus lutescens (assembly GCA_001685075.1). Taxonomy (NCBI): domain Eukaryota; kingdom Metazoa; phylum Chordata; class Mammalia; order Rodentia; family Cricetidae; genus Bramus; species Bramus lutescens. The sequence continues at coordinate 312,811 of LOEQ01000673.1, read as the reverse complement.
CTAATTCTGAACCATCCTGAATCGCTGCTTCACTAGTTAAACAAAGCTTTGAGCCCCCCACACCTTCAGTTGTGCGAATCTAGGCTGTGCTGCTAGAAGTTGAACACATGTTGTATACCTAGCAGTTTGCAATTCTAGAATGTAACCATGGCCTCTAAGGACTGAAAACTTGAATATTGTCACCTCTCAGGCACTGAATATCCTGGTCCCTGCCAACCATTGCCTAGCCTCTGCCGAGGTCTTATTTTTTTTCGACCTACTTAGCTGTAGGCTTCCTGTAGTTCCTGGCACACCTTGGGCAGAAAAGCAAACAGAAATGACTTTAGATTGCCAACCAAAGGAGGCAGTGACCCTCGAGAGCTGGGAGTACCACAGGATCTGCTTCACAGATGGTGACTCTGGGGGATACAGGAGTCACAGCAACAGAGAACTCAAGTGTTGGAGCCTGGGCTCAGGTGGTAAAGCGGTGCTTTGGATGCTTGTGTCAGGACTCTTTCAGGACTAAGTAGTGAGATCAGAAAACTCAACAGAGGACAAAACAATGTCATTAGGAGACGGCGCTGGAAAATCTTTGAAGTGAGATGTGGAAAATGGTGTTTACCATGGAGAATATTTGCTCCATGAATTGAAACTAAAGGCACCTTGCTTCTGGATGGGAGATTCGAGCAACAAAATTTCTCTAGTACCAGTCTACCAGACACATAATAATTACTACTCTAGTAATGAGCTACATACTTGAAATCTTATTCTTACATACAAATCTTTTCTTTAATTTAGTGTGGATGTGGATGTGTGTGTGTGTGTGTATGTGTGTGTGTGTACTACAGTGCAAGTATGGAAGTCAGAGGGCATCAGTTCTCTCCTTCTACCATGTGGGTTCTATAGATTGAACTCAGGTCATCAGACTGGGAAGCCAATCACTCAACCACCTGAGTTATCCTGCATTATCTTGCTGGCCTGAATTTTTCTGCCAACTATGAAAGATGTTATTGGCCACAATATGTAACTCACAATCAGATGGGGTCTTATCAATACTAAGAGACCTGAGCCCATTCAAAACAAGGACACTAGCTTGAGTTAAAGGTTTAGTCAGCAAATTAAGCAACAGTAGACATTAGATACAGTGCCAAAAACTGTATGGCCCATAGATACTAAATAACGAATCTTGTCTTAGGGCTGGAGAGAAGGCTCAATTATAAGAATACTTGATGCTTTTGTAGAGGACCTGGGTTATATTGCCAGCACCCACATTGTGGTTCACAGCCATCTGGAACTCCAGTTCTAAGAGATCTGATGCCTCTTCTGAACCCTTAAGCATCAGGCACATATGTGGTGCACATACATACACACAGGCAAAACACACATAAAATAAAATGAATAAATCTTTAAAGAAAAAAAAAACGATCTCTTGCTTTGGGAACTTGACAGTCTAGTCAGAGAAACAGAACACATCAAAACGTGCAAGTCCCATAATCCCGAGAAAGTCCCTGTGCTCTGAGAACGTGTGGGTGGACCATCTACCTGTAGATAGGAGATGGGTAGGAATGGACCAAGAAAAGATGTGAAGATGAAGAAATAATGGAGAAGAGAGCTGAGAGGACAGATGCCAAGGCTTGGGGATGAAAATTAAAAAGGTGAGGCCTAGGAACCTGAGATGGCCTGGGGTGAAGAGGGCTGGCATGCAGCCTCTAAGAGCCACCACCAAGTACTGTACAAGGACAACGTATGAACAAGCAGATGCTGCATGGCCTTAAGGTTCCTGTTTGAGGTCGATATTGTCAGATATTTATCCAGAACTCATCTGATAGCCCCACCACCACTTCTGAAGCCCCCAGGGACTTGCTTTGCTTGTGAGGAATCTTTGGAGATACCTCTGCACTTAGCTGCTTCAAGAAACCATGCATTCAGGATGTCTTTTTCTCTGGTTGTAATTGCTCCCTTGAGAAGGGTTGCAAGGTTGTGAGGCATGCGTTGGCTTCCCTTACTGTCTGGCTCTATTTTGGGAACCAGTTTAGAAGTTTGGGGGGTGCTTTTCCTTCTCCCCTTGAGTGAAAGCATGCATATGTTAAGAGGGGAAAAAATCTCATTCCCATTGGCTCTTTTGATGTTGCTGGGAGACAAAGCATACAGTAGCAAGTCTCCAAATGGGCTCTAAAGAAGAAATATATTTTAAATAAAGCCCTAAAGCAGAAAACATCACTTGGCGGTTTGTTCTGTGTTCTGATTCACTTCTGCCTGCTCCCAGGAAAGGCTTCACATAGAAAAGAAGTAATTCAGAAGAGCCCCCAACTTAAACTTTTGAAATAACAGAACTACTCATCCCCTGGCCTACGCTAACAATGAATGTGCTTTCAAAGCCAGACATGTTCCCACCAGTACCCTGAGGAATTAAATGGATGTCAAGCGAGTGGTGGATGAGGTGGCAAAGTAAGGATGCTGGAAATGAGACATGTATATTAAACTCCCAAACTTGAGTGGAAGATACAGTATCCTTAGATTTCAAGGACTAAAGAGGTCATTAATAACATTTGTTGATGATGGGAGGGACACACTGAAGATCTTGGTGGGGATATAGACTCAAAATGGGGCTCAATGCAATTTAGCTTCTTAAAGGCATATATGATCCTAGAGTCCACATCTGAAATTTTAAAGCGAGGCTCACGAGCACTCTTTGATCCCAGCATTATTTCAAAGGAGTGGATGATTAGCAGAGCCCCAGCCATTCTCTTCTGCACTTGCCTTTGAAAGCCACACTAGGACCAGCATAGTCCTCAAATGAATCTTCTAAGAGAAGGGATCCAGGCCGAAGGAGTCCAGGGGCAGCCAGAGTGGTAGGAAAGATGCCCTCAGCGAGGGATGCAGCTAACCAGGACTGACTGGGACCAGCCTCTCTCCTTGTATCACAAAGTTCCTCTATCTAGGCCCTGTTGCCCCTTAGTCTTAGTAGCATTTTTAGTTGTTTTGTGAACAGCAACTTACAGTGTTTACATATATTGTTTTGTGTTATTATCATCATAAACCTAAGAGGTAGTGGGTGGATATCACATTACTGCAACAATTTGTCAATAAACAAATGTCAGGTTCAGAGAATAGAGCTCAGAGAAAAGCTCAAAGTTTATCAAATCCTTGGTTTTCCTGGGCTTCCATGGTAGCAAATAATAAGAATGATATAGGAGGGTCTTCTATCTATCTGTTGCTTTCATTGGTTAATTAATAAAGAAAAC
>LOEQ01000673.1:251802-309510 GCA_001685075.1 Bramus lutescens | reverse complement strand
GCTCCAGCCCAAGATGGACATGGGTTAGAATCTTCCCGGTAAGCCACGACCCCAAGGTGATACACAGAATACTAGATATGGGTTAATTAAGATGTGAGAGTTAGTCAAGAAGAGGCTAGATATAATAGGCCAGGCAGTGCTTAAATGAATACAATTTGTCGTGTTTTTATTTTGGGTGTAAAGCTAGCCGTGTGGGAGCCGGGCGGGATGAAAAGCAGGCCTGCTCGCCTCATCACTACAGGTGAACCTCCACTCAACTGTAGCCCTTTCTTGTTATCTTCAAGTACATCCATCAATGTAAGACAGAAGGGAAGGACAGAGTGACGTCTCTTCCTCACACAGTGAGGATCAGCCAACATGACGCTTCTCACCTCAAATGTCACCAGAGCAGCTGCACACCTATCACCCCTCCGGATTTATCTACTCATTTAGTACAGGACACTCTGATTCCCAGTGGAAATACACAGAGCATTCCAGTGGGCTATTGTGAAGAAGCAACCACGGCAGCAGCCCCCAGGGGTGGCTGTGAGAAAGTCCACAGGAGTGACGGATGCATTCCCAGAACCGAGGTCCTGAATACTCTTACCATTCAAAGACCCCAAGGAAGGACTGTTGCTGGAGCAGTGACCTACAGAGAGCTTTTAGAAAGGCCCAGTCAGCAGAAGGAGACATATGGTCTCTTGTTGAAGAATGTCACTGTCCCATAAGTGCCCAAAAAGGAGGGCCAGAAAAGGAAATAGCCAGACTTTATTTCATCCTTCCAAATCTCTGCCACCATCCTCAAACCAATCAGAAACTGTACTAGGTCAGAGGCCACATTGCTCTGAGTAACACAGGCAGTCACAGAGCACAAGATGTCTAGAACGAAATGCCTTGCCTTCAACGTGGTCTTATTATTTCCTTTCCCGCTGGAACCTATGTCTTGCAGTGTATTTTCTACAAACAACAAGGCTTCTGGTTCTCACTAGCCAGGTGCAGAAGACAAGTATAAAAAGGCAGTGGGCTCACATCCCCTCTCTATCCTCCAGCAGAGCCTCCCAGACCAGTTTATTTCCTGGATGCTTCAGCCCTGGTTCTAGAAGGCAAGTGCTGAGCAGAGCGTTGGAAGTGAAGGACAGCTGGGAAGCTCTGCCCAAGGTAGAGACTGTTTACTGGGTGATTGTGGTACTCAGAACAAAATATCCTAAAGCTGTAATTTGGCTTGATCTAAGGAGCACCAAGGACTATTCCTGTTCAAGTATGTTTTACTTCCCTTTGTCTTCAGTAGTGTGCAGGAGGTCCTTGGAGGCCTTGGCTGTCCCTAAGATGGAATGTGAGTTAGATTCGTGACTCCACAAGTTAGGTGATACACTGATAGGTTAGGTCAATAGAGATGCAGACCTGAGAGCAAATATTTGGGATGGAAAAATTTTCAGCAGGGTGGAATCTGGGGAAGGCAGTGATGACTGGGGAGAATTTGATAGCACAGAGGTTTTCAGCACACTGAGAACATGTTATAGGCCTCCCTGGAGACCTGTAGGAAGCCTAGAGATCCAGGAGTGGGGCCGAGAAAGGACTCATTATAGAAACCATAGGAGACAATTGGAGCTCAAAGCCTTTTTTCCCTAATTTCACCTAATGTCCTTTGCAATTGGGAAGAAAACTGAGCATCTCTGCCCACACATTGTGGCATTTCTTTAGCTGAGGCTGACCCGAGGCCTGGGTCCGTGCACTTCTTTTTCCTCCTAGTCTCTCCTTGACTCTAAGCCTGGGGACTTGTCCAGCAAGGGGAGCTAACTTTCTGCTGCTAAAACTGTGCTTAATTAAACATTTTAATTAAAACCTACAAGAATGATTGCACCCATCGGGTGTGAAAGGAAAGCTAATAAAGTTGTTTTTTTTTTTTCATTCAGTCCAAGGACATACCACTGGGGACAGAAGAGCCTCAGAGCAGAGGGACTGAACAATATGGCATGTTCCTCCCCAGCATGGAGTAATCAGGGAGAAGAGGCCCTTCTTGTCTCTCCTCCCTACAGCTACCTAAATTTATGTGCTCTCTTAGAAGTGCGGCAGATGGAAAAGAACCCAATCACAGTCGTTCACACTCATTCATGTGTTTCCCTTCCAACATCTGTCTGTCTACAGACTGCATGCACAAAGCACATGTTCCTCGCTGAGAGACTGGGCTCTGGTTTGGACAGATCTTAGTATCAGTGTGCTGATCATGGTCAAGAGTCGGGCTACAGAAGCCTCTGTGGTTGAGCTCTCGGCCTCTGTTCCTAATGAAGCCTTGCCTTGGTAGAGCTTTGAGGTTTGTGGAGTATTTTTGGAAGGCTGATGCCCTCCTGAAGTTGAAAGTAGGGAGAGACACACTGGAAGAAAAACTTTTACTACATCACCTCACCTACACACAGTGATTCTTCCATGCACAAACCAAACATGCAAGGGGCTATTGTTAGCTGTGAACATGGATGTTAGTCTGGAAGTAGAGTGTTAAAAAAAGAAATTCGACGACCATCCTCAGTTTACAGCTGCTTCACAAGAGGATAATGGGTTTGGTCTCCTGGGCTTACAACTTCATGTAAAGCTGCAGACTTTCAGAAGAAAACAATTCTGTCTTTAACATTCCCCAAGAAACCCAGTTAACATCTGGAGAAGGAGAATTCCCAGTCCCAGGCTCTTTTTTGCCTCATGACTGTAGAGATTTGAATAGGCGGCCCCATTTAAAAGCACTTCCCTTGCTTAAGCATTCACCCCAGGGCTCTTTGTTCCTTCCACCCCTTGCTGGCTGTGACATTACAAACTTGCAGAGTTGCCCTCTGGAGACACAGACACAGAACTGGGCCCAGGACTGACATTAAGTTCCTACAAGTTACCAGACAGTAAAGAGCAAAATCTGTTGCTCAACACATGGCATCATTTTGTTGAAACCCCCCTCAGCAACACAAGTTGACAAGAGAACATGAAGGGGGGAAAGATATCTGAGTGATGTAGGGTAGTACTTCTGCATTTCATCGTATGAGTAAACAAGAGAGCTACAAACACATGGAGTCTCATTGTGCAGATCTGAGAGGAGCCCAAGTTTCCATACCTCAAGTCAAGTTTTAAGGACACAGAGCAATAACGCATAATACCCAACAACCAAGTCAGTGCTGGGATGAGTACCAACAAGGAAGAAGGAGGCCACTGTCCACTGTAGACAGAACAATGGCCCACCAATGATTTTTGTGTCCTAAGTCCCAGGATCCATGATTATAGTCAATTACATTTTGACAAAAAAAAAAAAGGGCTTTGCAGATGTGATCAGGAGTAGGAGCCCATGATGAGGATCTTTGATTGTCCAAGTAATCCCAATGCAATCATACCCGTCTCTAAAATAGCACAAATTTCCCAGGCTGAGTCATGCTGACATGCTGAGGGATGGGTGCCCATTTGCTCTCTGAGATACAAAAACCAGTGTGCAAAGACAGGAGAGAGGCCTCTAGCAGCTTCTGGTGATTTCGAGCTGATAGCCCGAAGGAAATTGAATGCACCTGTCTTAAAGCCATGGCAAGCTGAATTCTTGTAATGAACAAAATGATCCCCCATAAAGGAACACAGGCTTGTCTGTACTTTAATTTTTACCATAGTAAGACCTATATGAGACTTAGATTTGTGTTGTTTGAAGTCACTAAATATTTTTAGGCATTTAGAACACCATAAAACTAATATAGTATCCATCTGTTGGCCATTCAAGGCTAAAAAAAAAATTGCTCCTCCATTGTCACAATAAAAGATGGTCTAATTCCTTCTAGTATTTTATATAATTTATTAACTATGCACAGCAGAGATAGAGAATGCATGCCAAATTTTCATTATAAACACACCACAGCTTCTTTAATATCCTTTTATGTTTCAAACTTCTTGGCAGAAATTACAATGTCTTTATAGCCTGTCCTTGCTCAGTTGTCAAGTCCATCTGTCAGTAAGACCTTCTCTGTAATCAAACTAGCTCCACCAACTGATTACTGCTCAAAATGGAAATGGATGAATAACGCCAGAGAACTGTGAGGTCAACAACAGGCAAGAGGCACGGAGCAGGCTACCCGGAGGGAGGTGTGACTGGAGCATGGAAAAATCTTGAGAGACGTTCAAAATGGGCCCAAACAGGGAATGGTATGAGAAGGTAGAAGTGAACAGGAAATAGCTGAGCTTACTGGAAGAGACTGAAGGTTCTATGGACTACCAATTGACTTTGCTTTGCAAAGTTTAAGCTTCCAACGCCAAGCCCAAATCAGAGCCTTGCATGGGCTCTCCTCACAACTCCTTTGCACAGACTTGTGATTCACTCCATTCTTGTCAGCCTCTGTCATTCTATTTCTTTTGCGTGGTTGCTCTTAACAATTATTGCACATTGCCACTTAAACGATGGTAGTTTACTCTTTTGTCCTAGAAAGAGAAGTGCATGGTTAAGGTGCCACTGGGTGGGCCCTTCTGAGACCTGTCTCCTTGGCTTGCCTCTGTGGCTTCGTTCCTGTCAAGTCCACATGTTGTCGCCCTCCAGTCTGTGTTGAGTATGTATAGCCATTTACCTTATTTCTTTATCTCTTAATCCTTTAGCTGAATTAGGACATGAACATAGAATTTTTCCTTTTTAAATGTATTCTTTGAGAATTTCATACAGCATATTTTATTGTATCATTGTCCCCCAACTCTTTCTTTCCTCTATCCTCTCAAACTTTATGTTCTTTCTCTCTCTTAAAAATAATAGCAACAATGAAAAAACACTGAAAACCATGGTGTTTGTTTTGTGTTGGACAGCATCACCTGAGCATGAGGCCCCTGCTGAATTGTGTTTGATAACAGTACTATTCCACTAAAGATTTCTCCCCCCAAAATTATCAAATGCAAATAACTCATTGGCTATTGGTGGGACTCTGTACCCACTTCACTTCCTTCATGCAGGGATTTTTTTCCTTACTTGAACTAGTGTAAGTATTATGCATGCTGTCTGTCACAGTCTCTGTGTTCATAAGTGTATCAGACCTATTGAATCTGGAAAATGCTATTTTCTTAAAATTGTTTACCACCTCTAGCTCTTAAAATCTTTGTACTCCCTCATATATATATATTATATATGTGTGTGCGCATATATGTTCATACTTTTACATGTATGTATGTACACGTATTCATGAACACATACATACAATATCTATATGTTAGGTTTATGATGATAATAACACAAAACAACGTATGAAAACACTGTAAGTTGCTGTTCATGTGTGTGTGTGTGTGTGTGTGTGTGTGTGTACATGTGTGTCTCTGAGACTTGAGGGGAAATGTGTAATAAAGACATTCCATTCAGGGCTGAGAACTCCAAAGTTTCTTACTCTCTGCATGCTGTTCACAGTGGAGTTCAGTGTTAATCACCATCTACCACAAGAAGCAGCATCTCTGATGTCATTTGAGTGATGCATTGGTCCATGGGTATAGCAATAAGTCATTATATGTGTTTTATTGCTAAGACACACAAATTTTACAGGGATGTGATTTAGACTATAAATCTCAGATTGTTGCTCATTTTGTTTATTTTTTAATGAAAGAGGTCTTCCAAATAGCTAATTCTTTCAGACATTTATGCTGAACCTAGCTGTATTAATTTATTGAAGTGTTTTCGTTGTGCTCTGAACAAGAGCCATTAGTAGTAGCTAAAGTTTCATTCATTTTCTTAATCAAGCATTCAAAGCCCAAGATCTCACTCTTTCACTAATCACTGGATAACCTGCCCACTAGAGAAAGGCCCTCTGTCTTAAATTCTACTGGACTATTTTTCAAAGAAGTGGGAGAACATGAATTTTCATCTTGGCATCCATGTCAAATGCTTTTATCTTTTCTCTGAAATTTTGGTGTACAGAGATCTTGGTTCCCAATTTATACAGTAAGTTCCTTTAAAAACTCACCATGACTCAGATTCCTTCGAATACTCCCCACAGAAGCAGCTCATTTCTGTCAGGTTTGTTATGCAGACTCACTTTGCTCCCACATTCCTAGACTGTCCACATTAAACCTGGACTCAACAGGGAACTCTGAGAGCTATGCCTTCTTTATTCTGCCTAAAAATAGCTGGTGTATAAGCACCATGTAACAGTGACCGACAAAGCATGGAAAATGGACAATAACTCATCACCTCAAATCCTCCCCATCTTACAGGAAATCAGCACATAGGACAAGATAATGTATAGTCTGAAAAAAAAAACTGCAGTTGGAGAAGAGAAATAGCATGTATTGCTGTATTAGTTATTTTTATGTAGCTGCAACCAAAATACCAGACAGAACAACTTAAAACTTGTAGGATGTGTTTTGCTTCAAGTTTCCCAGGTGTCAATCTGTCCTGTGGGGCTGGTTCAGGGTCGGAAAGAGCAAGTCACATCATGGTGGCCAAGAAAAGGAGAAGGGGGGATGCAGAAAGAAACGAAGGCTAAGACAGTCCCCAAAGACATGCCTCAGTGACCCACTTCTTGAATTTGAACTCCCACTTCCCGCTGTCTGACATCTCTCAATAATGCTATTATTTTGTGAATCCACTAAGGAATTACCACCTTCATCAGATCAGAGCACTCAGGCACTACCCATCTCTGGAAACACCATCACAGACACATTATAGTGGTGTGTTTTAATAATCGCATAAGATCTCTCAATCCGTCCCAGTTATCAGAAGATTGCTACCAGAATTACACATCTGAAATGGAAATAATATGTCAGCAACAATATCTAGCTTAATCTTTCCAACAACTCTGAGAAATAGGAGTCACCCTTCCATTTTATAGATGAAGAAACTAAACTATCAAGAAGTTCTGTACTTTGCCAGGAGGTAGCAAGTCACTGACGGAAGTAACTTAAACTCCATGTCCCTTCCAGAAGGACACTAAGAAGAAGACTACATAATGAATATTCCTTAAATGTCGTACTTTGTGCATAGATGATACTTAATTTGAGCAAAATCTGAGCAAGTGCTGATGGAAATCCAGAGGAAGGAACAAGCCACTCTGTTTCATAAGTCAGGAAAAACCTGAGCAAAATCTAGAGAGACAAAAGAAACATCTTCTGTTGAAAAAAAATATAGTAAGAATGAGCTCAGCAGACAGAGCTGCCTAAACACAGAGCACTACCTTGAAAGAACATCGTCCTTGAGTGCAGAGAGGAGGAAGGGACTCCAAGGCAAAGCTCCTGGCTTTTGGACACAACAGGGTGCTTTGCTTATACCTAACAGTTGCTGTTAATGGCAGACCAAATGCAAAAGCAACACTTGGAGGATGTAAGTGGTTCAAGAAGGCCAATCCTGTATAGCCATAATGTATACTTGGCTTTGTGATCTCCTGTTTTCAATGTGGAGGACAAATCAAAAGTTATTTAAGAAGTAACAGAAATAAAAATTGGAGGTTGTTGGGTGAGTTTTTAAAATCGAGAAAGATGGAATGTTAAATGACTTCTCTGTTTCTAACATGTGTGATTGAGACAAGATTAGTCATATTTGGACATAAGGAAGTTAGCTTTTTGACAGGGTTTCCCTGCAGCTTTGGAGCTTGCCCTGGAGTTTGTTCTGAAGACCAGGTTGACCTCCAACTCACACTGACAGAAGTCTCTGCCTCCTGAGCGCTGGGATTGAAGGTGTCCCAGGAGTAAGGTCTCTGAGAACAATGTTCTAGACTTGGCACAATCACACTTACCAGAGAGAATTTAAAGTTTCAGGAAATATATAACCTAAAGACTAAACACCATTGTTGTTAAAATCAGATTATGTAAAGTTTGGATTAGACTAACTGCATTTTAAAAGGCAGCCATCCCCACTTCCTAATTATGCTTCATGCTCCCTGTGTTTTGCAAGTCATGGCTATTTCCTCCAGATGGTGAAATGATCTAGGAAGACAGGGCTCTGTGCATCCCTTGCCAGTCTTATTGAGCCATAGCAAACTGCTAGCCTGCAAGTGCCATGGGTAGGGTGTTTAACCACAAGAATCAGCAAATATTGCAAACCTAGACTTAATGTTCGCTGTTACAGTTAAGAAAGACAGGGAGAAAATGCTAATAATAGAAATTAAAGGTAAGGATCCAGTCATGAGCACACCAGGAATGATATAGAAATTATGTAAATATGCATTGACTGTTCAAAAATCACTGTGTGATTCAGCAAAGAAGCTGTCCAATGTTTGCCAAACCGCAGTACTAACAAGCATCCTTGTTCCCCTTTCATCTTTGTATAAACGGAAGTCTTGACCTGTATCCATGTCAGCACTACACTTATTCATGATAGATTGGCAATGTCTTGAAGATCTTTGCAAAAATCAAGGAATTTTTCCAGAATCAAATAACTTTATTGAATTAATAAGACCATTTCATGGTCATTATTTGTAAATAATGTACAATATATCCTGTACCTTAGTCTACTCTGTGTTGCTTTAACAAAGTATTTGAGGTTTATACTTTATAAAGTATTCCCCCCTCCCTCCATCCCTCCTCTCTCTCTCTCTCTCTCTCTCTCTCTCTAGACCAGAGTGGCCTTGAACTCACAGAGATCAGCCTGCCTCTGCCTCTGGAGTGCTGGGATTAAAGGCTAAAGGCATGTACCACCACTGTCCCACTGAAAAGCAGTTTCTTTAGTTCACAATTCTGAAGATCTAAGAGCATTGGCCGGGCACCTTCTGAGTTCTGGTGAGTCCCTTATGGCAGATAAGATGGCAAGACAGAAGCAAATGTGAGGTGAGTTCCAGGAGGAAGAGCCATGCAAGTCCATCCTTATTAGCTCCAGTCAAGAACTGTACTAGAACCAAGGGTTCTGCCTTGGTCTCGTGTGAGTGGAACCCCCAGGACCTACTCCCCTTGCATTAGGTGTTACAAGCATCCCATCATCTTAAGTTGGCCACAATGGGTAGCAAGCTGTTTTTTCCCATTAACTTCGTTTTTGAGATTATAATTTAACTACATTTCTCTCTTCCCTCTCCTCCATCCAAACCCTCCCATAAAATCCTCCCCACTCTTCTACAAAATCATGACCTTTAAAAAAAACCTAATTCCTATTGCCTGCATATATGAGTATACATATGGATTCCTAAATAAAACCTAGTTAGTCTTTATCCTGCTGCCTGTATATATGTTTGCAGGGCTGACCATTTGGCACTGGACCACCAACTCGTGTGCTCTTAACACAAACCTTGGAGGATGCATCCCTTTGCATGGGAACATCCTTTCTGCCAGCTTTAATGCCTCCTTTAGCTATCCTTTGCTTGTTTCTGGTTGTGGGTCTCTAGAACAAGAGTTGGCACTTTTTAACTAGGGAATGCTTGTAATAATATTTAGTATGTGAGTCACATCTTGACTTTGTTTTCATTACTGTTTTTATTTCCTTGTACGTTTCTACTTCTTTAAAACTTTTATGATTGTCTTTCTGGCCTCTTTGCTATTAACAACTTCTCCTAATTTAGATACATCTGCAAATGTCATTAACATGCTATTTACTTCCTCATTAACATTGAAACATTATCATTTATCATTATCTTGGTAACGATCATGGGATTAAGGGTGTGGGAGCCCTAGGAAGTTTTTCTTCTAATCAGTAAGTTGAAAAGGATGAGTCTAGACAGGCACTGAAATGTATAACAGGGCTTGGGGACAAGGTTTACAGAGTAACTAGAATTTCTCCTCCAAGCTGAAATTCAATAACCCCTAACATAGTATTATTTCAAGCCCAGGAACACAGGGAGATCTCACACCAAGACAATATTGGTATGTCCTGGCAGCCACAACGAATTCTATTTTTATCAGTGTCCCATGAGCCTTCTAGAAAAACAGTAAAAAGAATCACAGTGGCTGCTAATTGGTGTTGAAAATAAGATCTTTGATCCAGGTAGGGGTATAAGAAGAAAAGAGCTGCATGCACTCAATTCCAACTAGATCGGAGGGTGCCCTGGGCTCTTGCTTTCATCTTGAGATCCTGCTTGATTGTCTTAAGGCAAGTGCAATTTACAGCAACAGGTCACTGCTTCACAAATTCTCCCCAATGAATGTCTTATTAGAAAACCACACGTGCGCACACACACACTCACACACTCACACACACACAGACATGCACACACCAGATAAGAAATAGACTTATAGATATAGACATAGATATGGCTAGAGATACAGTGACAGCCTTTAGTTGCATGAGGAAGGCCAAGGTGCTCCAGAAAGCAACATCAGAGTCTGACTGTCCAGTTTGACTTCACACTGCAGAACCTCAGCAGAGAAGCACCTGCAGAAGGTGTTCCACCAAAGAAGGAAATCCAAACAAACAGCAGCAAGAGAAGACCAGGACGTCGAAGGAAGACTAGGACATAGACTTATCATATGGAGAATCGTAAAAGCAGGAAGGGACCTCATTGTGTCTACTTCCCACTATGTTTTTAATGAAGTAAAATTGAGTTTATTTAGGAAAGATTTTAGTGTATATTTAAGCACAAGTATATAAGAGGTGGGTGGAGCTTAAAACAAAAAACAATAGTACACACATAAGAGGAAGTGTGGGCTTCCTAAGAAGGGTTACACACTATTAAGTCTTGGTAGAGTTCAGATATATAACCAAAATTATTATTTTTACCCTTTGCTTTGTCCTCCCCAATCCTCCACAATCTATGCAAACTATAGAGCTGAGACTGTTAGTTCAGCTACTGAAAGGAAAATGGAAATCAGTGAATGCTAAGACCCAGTCGTTCACTGCTATGTTGTTGCAGATCTAAATGAGCCTTTTATGTGTCGAACCTTGGCTTCCTTCTCATGTGTGGGAAGTCGCACCCTACCCTACAATACTTACTGCTATGGATGTCAACTCTTTTCCAGCTGAGTCCACAAGCACCCTAGGAGGAACAACCACAGGCCAGCTCCATTGCATCCTGTATGAATTCCTGGCCCTGGGAACTGATAGAAATAACGATTACTTTTAGCTGAAGCCCCTAACTAGAGGGGAAGGGAGTGCGTTACACAGCAAAAGAAAACTAACAGTGCATTCTCTAACCAACAATGAGCAATGGCTGCAGCAGGACTGACTAAAGAGGAATGAGGGAGATTAAATGTTTTGAATTGACTGATCAAGCCATGCTCACTTATAATACTATAGCAGTTGCACATGAACCCAACACCCAGAACAAAAGACTTTTACAATAATCCATATACAATTAATCATGTGACATCCTTATGCCACCTCATTTACTACCACTACTAGAGGAAGTCCCATGCCACCTTCAAATTAAACATTATACAAGCTGTCACTTTTCTCATATATATGGGCATTGATGTTGTACCAGGCCTTGCTAGTCTGAACAAGGTGACACCTGGAACAGTTAAACAGTCCTTTGCTGCACATTTACTTAAATCTGGAAACATCTAGATATAAGGTGGATTGAATTTTAATGTTTTCATAGAAATTACTTCTAATTAAAATTTTATATTATATTCTTTATCTATTTATTAGGGGACAAATATGCCATAGCACATACGTGGAGGTCAGAGGACAACTTAAGGGTATCAAATCTTTCTTTCCATTGTGTTGGTCCCAGGGAATGGACTCAGGCCAAAGGTTGGATCTTGTATACCTTTACTTGCTGAGTCGGCTTACTGACCTAGTAATACCTTCAATGTCTTTATATACTTATAAATTTATGTATAAATATATATAAATACATATATTTATAAGAGAGAGCTCTTTGTTCTGAAACATATTCTCCCATATTTTCTAGAATCAGTTTCAGCGTTTATTTTTTCCCATGTTCATACATTTAATCTTTATGAGTTATTTTATCAGGTGAGCAGTTCTAATTTTGTATTTTTCCTTAAAAATCCTTAAAATTAGAATTTTAATTTCATACTTTTGAGTTTTTCTTAAGTGCTCCCTGTCTGATATCAAAGCTCCAGGCATTGGTTTGTCCTAAACTTTGTACAGTTCCGTCTGTCAGTCTGTCCATCTCACAGCATCTTGTGTTTCTGGCTGGACTTCTTATCTTGGCAATCTCCTGCTGCAGCCTCACAAGTGCTTGGATTCAGGCCTGAGCCAGCAAAGCTACTGTGTCTCAGTAAGCACTATCTTCTCATAAAACTTAGTATGGAGAATGACAGGCTTGTCATTGTGTTTCCCCTCATTCAGCTGAGGCCTCTAGTCAAATATACAGTTAAAAAACCTTCAAGATCCATTAAGTTCCCCACTGAGATTTTGATTGAATTGTTTTGAACATCTAGATATGTTTGAGATTTCAAGTCAATGTAATATTGCCTTTTATCATGAATAAGGTATGTGCTTATAATAATTTATGGTTTCTTTAATGATACTAAACAAAGCTCAAGAACACTTTTCTATAGAAACATTAACATTGCAATATAGTTTTCTAGCTTTTTGCCATAAAAAAGCAGCTGACTTGCTGATGTCCATCAGCAGCTGCTATTCTTGTGCCCCTCCACACTTGCACATCTGGAATCTTCCTGCTAATTATTCTGGGTCATCTATGCGAACAGCAGCATCCTCTTTGCACCACCTTCAGGTATGCTGCTCATAATCTGTGGTCTCTAACTTCTTAATCCTTTCCCCTTTACAGTGAAACTCTCAATGCAATTTTGAGAATAGGTACTGATAGCCAATTTCTTGATATCCCCTAAGCTGCAATCAAATGTTTCAAACTTTTCTGACTCTGTATCATATTTACTCTACAAATTTTGTTTGTCTGTGTTATGTACTAGATATTAATAATGGGTGATGGTGATTTTTGTGTCAACTGAGCCCCCAAACTACTCTGGTTAAATATTACTACTATTTCTTAAAATGTATTCTTGTTGATATTAACATTAATTTGGTAAAGCATATGATGGTAATGTTGACTTTGAGTAAATAAAGCAGACTGCCCACTGTAACATGAGAGGGCCACATCCAATCAGCTGAAGACTCACAATAAAAAGACTATCCTCCCACGTCTAAGAGAGAATTCTCTAGTAGATTGCATCCAGACCCCATATGGACATCAGATTGCCCTTTTCTCTAGCCTGATGGCATGTCCTGAAAATTTACAACCTCTACAGCTGCATGAGATGATTCCATATAAGAAATCTTACATGTTATGTTTATATGTCTATATAAGCTGTATATCAACTTCCAGATGTTGAATGTTTGCTTTCTTGAATCTGTTGCTGGTACTGAAGGATGCAGTGTTAATTTCATTCTTATTTTCTCTGTATGCTTTTAATGTTCTTCCGATTTACTATTCTTAAGTGTCGTTATGATTCTGTGATTTTTTTCTATTTTTCCCTGCCATTTCTTGAATCATTTTTGTCTTTAGTATTTTTTATTGATTTTTAATTTCAAATATAAATCCTCTCATGTATTTTCTCATGTATGTCCTCAAAAGAAAATGTGTCATTGTTGAGATCTTTATTTTCCATCATTTATGTTTCTTCATGTTTTAAAACATATTCCTTTACTTGGCCTCTCTTCTTCTGCATTGAATTGTGCAGATGTTGATACAATAAGTCAAGGGATTCCTCAATTACAGCATTCTACTTATCCCTTCTGCTTTAAAAAAATACTTCGACTATTAGACTTTTCATATTCAATATTCTTCTTGATCCTTCTTCTGTTTTCTTAGTCTTAACTCAATTACTGTTATTCCCTATGTTTTTAGCTCATCAAAGTCAGTTTTTTCGGCTATGCTATTTGAACACTATTCTGTTAGATGGAGTCTGATAAATTTCTTTTGAAGCAATCATACTGTCCAATATGCATGAGCTCCTTTCTTCAGGGGTTTTGGCGGGAGGCAGGGCCAGTCTATTGGAAAAGGCTGGATTCACAAATCCAGTCTCAGAGGCCCTGGTGAAAAACAAGGTGGGGCCAAGATACCATGGAAAACCATTTTAACTCCACATACACAGAGAACCTAACCTTTTGGCTTAATGGGGGATGCCACATTATAGGAAGACTACAATTTAAATTGTATTTCAGCATGATTTGTTTTGTCAGTCCCTAAAAACACATTTCCCCAATAAAGAGATGTGAACTATTGTACCTTTGTTGTGGGAGTCATGCTAGATACAAAGAAATATAGTAAGATGGAGACAAGCAGCGGTCCATAACCCTTTTTTTGAATTTTATCCCAGAAAAGCCATGTTGGTTTGTCTTTTCAATTTGGCCACTCATACCTTGCAAATGAGCATCATTGCAAACCCGTTTTACCTGCCATCATTGCTAAGGAAGACTCTTGGGGTAGCTGACTGTTGCCACCCTCATTTAGTGTCTTGCTTGCACTATTAAATGTTTTTTTAAACAATTACTGTGTCACTGATAACCTCAAATAGACAAAAGCAGCCCCCAATCCCTCACATTTCTAACCTGTTTAATACATTGATGATCTACTGATAGCAGAGACAATCTGTCTTATTACAAGATGTCTTCATCTGCTCCATGTTGTTACAACTTGCCTGATGGTGGATAACTTGAAAGTAAAGAGATTTATTTGACTTGCAGAGTCTAGCAGCAGGCGAGCTTAGAAAGCATGATGTTAGCATATGGTGCGGGACACTGGCTTCACCATAACCCGAGGAAGGCCAAAGGCAGACATATAAAAGTGAAGAACGGGTGGCTGGCCTCCTTTGAACTGCAACCTTTTTTCTAGAAAACTAATCCACTCCTACTAGACTTAAAACTCCCCTCTCCGCAAGACAGAATTAGTCAATTCAGATACTTTGGGACCCAGTGAATCACGGCTAGACCTCAGCTCTTAGAGGTTCCATTTGCTACACAGAGGACTAGATTCTAGCACTTGCAGCATTAAAGCATCTACGAACCAGAGCCCAAAATCAACAGGTCCTTTCTGAAACAGAAAGCATCCTTAAGCCAGCTAACTCAGTTCCTGATTCTATGCCTCTGAAGTCTGCATCTCACAGAGGACCCTCAAGATCACTGAAGTGGTGGCTGGTGGCAGACCCTCTGATGGAAACCACAGGCCCTGGACTGATGTCTGCCTGTCTTCACGCTTCTCCTCTGCTCTGTCCAGGGACACTCTGACCTCCCTCTTATCTTCCAGAGATTTTTAGACATAGCTTCAGAACTAAGAAATGACCTTTAGTGGACTTTCCTGATTTTATAAACTTCATCTCCCATTTTGCCTTTCTTCACAGACTTGCAATCCTTTTCTTTAGTACTCAGTTATCATCCCTTGGTCACTTTACTTCTCTCTTTCTGGAGTTTTTCCACCTTATAATTTTGTCCTTGTTTCAGCGATTAGAACTTGAAATGAAAGCAAGAGAGCTCTGATGTCTTTCCTCTGGATAGTCCGCCCTGTTGACCACAGGGCTGTGGCTGCCAATAAATGTAACTAGGCAATATTTCCAGGATTCTTTCCCAGCTGAAGGCTGAGAACTGACAATATACCTGAAGACAAATATCAGCATCTCTAGATTGCTGCACTCCTGGAAATGGAGGTCATAAAGAATTTCCAAAGTAGAGAAAAGAATGACTCATGAGGAATCCTGAAGGGATTTTTTTTTCCTATTTCATGGACTTCTTCACAGAAATAGAAAAAGAACCCTAAAATTCCAATGAACAATGAAAGACCTTGGGCAGGCAAAGCAATCCTGAGCAAAACAAGCAGTGTTGGAGAGATTAGCATCCCAGGTTTCAACTTGTATTACAGATCTAAACTAATAGAAACAGCACAAAGCCAGCGCCAGACAGACATGTAGATCAATGGGACAAAATAGGAGTATATGCAAGTCACCTGATAAGTGGAAGGGATGCCAAAATTCCACGCTGTAGGAAAGAGCATCTTTAAGAAGTGGTGCTGGGAAAACTGGGTATCCATACATAGAAAAAATAAATTTAGACTCTTGTCTATCATTCTTTAAAAAAATCAATCCCAAATAGATCAAGGACCTCTATGTGAAACCCCAAATACTGAAATTGCTAGAAGAAAACATGGGCTGTACCCTACAAAGAATAGGTATAAGAAAGAACTTTCTGAATAGGGATTATTTGCCTAGAATCAAGCCAAATAAGGGACAGATTGGATCTCATGAAACTAAAAAGCCTCTGTACAGTAGAAGAAACAATTGAGTAAAGAGGGAGTCATCGACTGGGAGAGAATCTTTAACAAACCTGCATTTGAAAAAAGGATTACAATCCAGAATTTATGAAGAACTCCAAATAAAAGAATCAAGAAAATAAACAGCCAAGTCTAAAAATGGCCCAAAATCTGAACTGAGAATTCTCAATAGAAGAAATAACAATGGCTAAGAAATATCTAAGGTGCTCAACAACCTTAGCAATTAGAGAAACATACATTAAAAATATGTCCAGAATGCATGCACCCAGTTACAACTGTTAACTACCTTCAAAACAAAAACAAAAACTCACTGAAAATGATGATGGGAAGTAGAAAGAAAAAGAGAACTCTTATTTACCATTAGAGAGACTACAGACTGGTGGTATCCACTATGGAAATTATTGTGGGAAATTCTCAAAAACTTAAGGGTAGATCTACATTGTGATTCAATTATACCACTCCTTGTCATACGCCCAAAGGACTTAATGTCTTACTAAAGAGATAATTGCTCAGGCATGCTCATTGTCACTTAATTCATGATAACTAGGATATGGAAACAACCTATGCCCCCATAGCCTTGGCCACAGATTCATCTGATCTAGACAATTCCTCAGTTGAGACTCCTTCTTCCAAATAACTGGGGTTGTGCCTAGTTGACAGCTGAAGCTAACTATAGCAATGACTTTATGATTCCAGAAAAATCTAGGTCAAGAGAAGGCAAAAACAATATAATTATATTATGATCTAAAAAATAATTAAAATGTATTTATCTCAACAATAATTTTCTCCACTTGCCTTCATCATGGTACATAGACTCCCTAAAAGAATAGATTGTTCAGTTGAGGTTGTTGTGTTAAGGAATTGAGTCAAAACCCTTGCCCTTGAGTCTCCCAATTCTAAATTGTATGTCATAACTTTGGCTCAGTCCCAAGCAGATCTCATCATACCCTCAAATCATGTAGATGCCTTCCCTTTGTCCTTCCATCTTGAATATATAACTCAAAGGGCAGTCATGCTCTGTGTTTAGTGACAGCAAACTTGGCTTTGTTATCTTGTCATTTGGGGGTTTCTCAGGAAGATACAGAATCACTTGGGGTAAACCTCTGCGATGCAGAGATGTGTGCAGGGCTCTGTCTCCACTGTATCATTTCGCCTTTGCCCCAAGTCTGCAGGCCAAGCACTGCTGCAGTTAAATGGTGCGAGAACCCCAGAGGTCAATGAATTAAAGACCTGCTCCCAGGATGGCACGAGCAGGAGGCGAAGAGCCCTTTGGAATATGGCTTTCTAGGAGGTCCTTAGGTCACTACTGGTGTACGTTCAAAGGCAATTATAGAACTCTGGTATCTTCTTCATCCTCTCTTTACTTCCTAACTTATAAAGTAAGACCACCCCCAACCTGCATATCCTTTTCACTCTTGCCCTCTGGTATTCCCACCTGAGGTCCAAGTGGATGAATCTACAAGATCAAGCTTGGCCTAGAGACTCCAAAATCATGAGTCAAAATAACATTTTTTTTCTGTTTAAGTCAACTTCCTAGGTATTCCATGATAATGGCACAAAGCTGATGCATAGTCTCTAGTAATCAAATTGGCAAATATCACATCTTTTAAAGCAGCTTTATGAACTTGATTTCAACATGTTGTAACTTGAAATACAACTTTCACATCTATGGTACCCAAATGGAACTCTCCATTTAATCACCAGGCAGGCTCCCTCTCCCCAGTGCTACCCACATCACATGGTATAGAAACTCTACCTTGGGACAGTATATTCTACATTGCAGCCTCATTTTTTTCTTTATTTTTACTGTGAAAATTTTTTATGCATATAGAGAAGTATAGAAAGAGTTAAAGCATGTATTGATATGTCTGTCTCCTTGATGGAAATGTCTCCACTGCTTTTCAATCTTTAAATAAGTTAAGGTTTCATTATATTGTGGTTTACTTCTTCCATAGATATTTCTTTACAAAATAAAGATCCTTTCTTTAAAAGAAAAAGAAAAAACTACAATTAGTTTTCTTCCAAAACCTGCTGTACCTCTGGCAGCTCTACAAACACCTGTCCCCAGCCGAGGCTTTGGACTGGAGGTTCAGCATTGCACTGGATTCCTCCTATACTGTTCTTTCTCTGCATTCTAGTCTATACCTTTCTAGCTACATATATATTCAATTGTCCACATGTGTGGTGCCTCTCTAACTTATCTCTGTAACTAGCTTCTCACTCTGTTCTCAACATCAGAGGTGCGGAACCCTGATTATATCTGAATTAGCATTCTGGTACAATCCGGCCAGAGAAGAGTTCTCAAAGACAGCACTGACTGAATGAATATACCACATCTGTGTACAGACATTTTTGTAGCAAATTTGGTTTTAGTTTTTTACTGGACTAAGCAGCTCCTGAAGTTATCTCCATCAACTTTTTGTAGAAATGCCCATGAAGGACTGAGGAAATAGTGCAGTCAGTACAACGGTTGCTGTGCAAATGTGAGGACCTGAGTTTGTTAACAGAACTCACATTAAAACACCACTTTAATGACATGAACTACTAATCCCAGCACTGACAAGGTATATACAAACATATTCTGGGGTTTTGCTGGCCAGTAAGTCTAGTCAACTTGATAAATGCCAAGCCAATGAAAGACCTTGTCTCAAAAAACCAAGATACATGCTACCAGTAGAATAATACCTGAAGCTAACTTTTAGCCTCCACATGTATGAACTGACATGTGCACATGTACAGTTACACACATATGCACCCGCACATGCGCACGCGTGCGCACACACACACACACGCCCGCATCTATGAAGACACTAGAGGAAAAATAAGGTAGGAACAAAAAGAACACAAAACAATTTCCTATAAGGAGACAGGCCCACGATGCTCTATTTACTGCCAGAATTTGGGAGCCGTATTTACATACTGGGACAACTAGAGCTCTACATATTGTAACTACCTAAAGTGCAGTGAGGGGGCAGTAAGGAAACAGGAAGCTACCCCGATTCCACTGTGCTCCAGGAGCCTCAGGTTGACAGTAGATTGAATCCCACTCAAGAAAACGTATTCTCAGCACCCACTGAGCTCAGAAAACTATACGCATACAAGAAGCATACAGTAAAGGAGGAGGAGAGCTCAGTGGGACACAATGACAAGGGCTCTATTCCCTTTAAAGACATGGTACCCTTTTATTGAAGGGCGGGGTATCTTGTGTTCCATTTCTTTTCTTAAAGATAGTCCCTGGCTTCTTACATACAGGATAGTAAAAGAACCTTGTGGTCAACAGATACTGGAGAATGCAATTCACTCAGGTATCTCCAAATAGAAAACAGAGTAGAAACACGAATATCCGTCAATAGGTGTCAAAATATGAAGGAGCTGACTTGACATGCCAGTAAGGAGAGGACATTTCTTCATGCAGAGGAAGCTTCAAAAAATATACAAGAATCAACCTATAATGCATAATGCAATGGACAAGCTACTGTTGGGTTGTAAAACTTCCAGAGGTGTTATAGCTGGGATCTCACACCTTTAGAAGCAAAAAGATCAACAAAATTTAAGGATAAGACAGTTTGATGATGGAACTAATGGATGGAATTTTAAAAATATTTCTTCATTACAGATAGAAACACAGCATAAATTCAGGTACATGGATGATTATAAAACAACCTCTATTATCATGAAAAAACAATAAATTCTTAGTGCAGAAATTACCAGAATCATTTTCTCAAACTACACTAAAATGAGAGAAAAATTATAATAAGTCTTTAAAAATAAACAGAAATGTTATGAGAGGATAATTAAAAATCTCTTTACAAGTGGAACATAAGGTCAGAGGGCAAACTAAAGGTGATGTCAGATACAAAAATGAAACTAAATATAAAACTTCTCAAATTGTTAGGGTGCAGATCTCAAATGCTTTATAATTGAAGGAAAACATTAGCTGGTTGCTTGGAAATTAATTAGAAAATGGAAAAAACAAATACAAAATAACACTAAAAATTTCAGGGTCATAATAGATTTAGAAAGAGTTTTAAACATTTTTTTTTAATGCTAGAGGAATAGGACCTGGGTTCATTTCTCAGCACCCACATGGCAGCTTACAACTATCTGTAACTTCAGTAGCAAGGGATTTTATGCCTTTTCTGTCCTCTGTAGACCCTAGAGGCACATAGATACATATAGAGACAAACACTAAAACACATGGAATAAATGAATAAATAAATAAAACCAACATGACAGCTAAGGACATATCTCAGTTGGTACAGTGCTTGCCTTGCATGCATGAGACCCTCCCTGCATGCAATCCTAAACCTACATGAAGGGGTAATGAATGTATCCTTATAATCCCACTACTCAAATAGTCACAAATGGTCAGAAGTTCAATGTTATCCTGACCTACATAGTGGATTTAAGGACAGCTTGAGATATTGGAGAACATCTCTCAACAATGCTGTATACTATGCACACTTGTACAGTTATAAGTTGAAAATTTAGCCAAATAATCCATTTATTAAGAAAACAATAACAAAAATCTGCTATCACTTTGAAAGTTGAACCTAGAATAAACCTATAACCATGAATGAGAGAAATCAATAAACTATCAAAACTTTGGGGACACTGAGACCAGGTAGTTAATAAATTCTGTCAAGTCTGTGAAAAGCACCTACTCTTCATTAAAAATATTCGCATTTGCATATGCATATACACCTACATTCATAGACATATTCATAACTGTCTTATAAGTGTGCAACAAGACAAATTACATATAAATTTATTTCATAAAATGCTATAATATTGATTTCAACAATTGGTGAAAGATGGAATTAAAATGAAAGCTGTAGACCAGAGACACTTGGTAAAACTCCTCATTTAAACATTAATAAATCAAACTCAATAGTATATTATAAAAATACAATTTGCTAATTTGGGGGAATTCTATTAAGCAAATTAACAGATAATGTGAACTTAATATAAAGCAGAAGACAAATATCCCAATGATTCTATATTTTTCCAAAAGTAACTTTCAGTACTCATGAATTTCCAAGATGATTATTACTCATGATGAAAATAGCCAGTTTCAAGGGTGAAGAAGGAGAAGACACCACATAGGTGAGCAATTATTACTGTTCTCGTCATCAGTCGTGGAAGTTTCAGTCGGTGAAACTGTGTGTTATATGTTATAACATAACACAAGGGACAGAACTACCAGTGTGCCACATGGGAAACAAAAGAGACTAGTGGTAGTGATTTATGATTATCAACTATTGGATTAAGCGGTAGCTTTTTATCTAGTCTTGAAACCTGGCCCTTAGGATTGTGTTACCCACATTCAGGCTCTTCTTTCTGCCTCGGTTAATCTTCTCTGTAAACACCCTAACAGACACAACCAAAGACTTATTTCACAAATGCTCTACGGTATTTCTCTGCCATAAACTCCACTATATTAAGTCTTAAACCAAAACAAAATTTCCATTCTTTAAGTTGATTCTTCCTAGGTATTTGGTCAAAGTGTCAAAACGCAACAAATGCAAGAACAGGCTCAAAATTTATAAAAGCTAACAAGATGTTGACACCAAATGTCACTGAATACAAGTTGAAAAACAAACATCTATATATGCAAATAAATGATGGATAAAGAGTAAGAATAGACTTTAGTAGAAAAAAAAAGCATACACCAGTAACTAAATAAACTTTGGCCAAATTCCACAGAGAAAGTATAGGAATGGGAAAAAAAAAAGCAGAGCCACAAAACTCAGGACAAAAAGAAGAGATGAATAAATAGAAATGTAAGCTTTTACTCAGAAAAGAAGGAACAAATGTTATGCTAGTAATTCTTTCCAAACAAATATCCCTGAACTGTAAAACTACAAGAGAAACTTCAACTTGATTTTTTTGTTGTTGTTAGAACATGGCAAAGTGCTTATAAATTTAAGTCGCTGTAAAAAGCAAGAAATAACCAAGGGGATTTTGTGAAAGAAGAATAGGGAAGACTCGCATGGCCAGACATGACATCTGTTTTACAAAATCGTAGTGATTAGCTCAGCTGCAAGGAGCTCAATAATTGACATGACAATGGGTGGAAGAGACAAACCGTGCTAGGAACTGGATTCTAACTCATGTGAGACTGTGTGCAGTAGCAAAACCAGTACAGCGGACATGGAAAGGAAAGTGTTTCACACGGGTGAATTCTTGTTGAGAGCAAGGACAGAAGGCAGGCCAGGCATCTAAGACTCAAGATGAGGAAGAACAATCAACACTAAGACTCAAGATGAGGAAGAGGGGCAAACCGAAAGTGAAGAGACTGTGAGGGAGGAGGCTGCGCGTGCGTGCGTGCGTGCGTGCGTGTGTGTGTGTGTGTTTGTATCGCTATACGTTTAACTCCCTTATATATTGTGGCTGGTAATTTTTTGCTTCTAAGAGGCAGGTTATGGCTCCTGAGTTCTAGTGTCTGGATTATTTTATTTTATGTAGTTGCTCCCACTTCTATCAGTCATGCCACAAATAATAGAGCTTCATGCTTCTTAAAAATGAATAATATTTAAAATGTTGGATGCATGTCAAGTGTTTTCTTTAGCCATCTTTATCCATTGATGGGCATATGATTGCATGTCATAGCTATTGAGAATATGACGGAACTGATCATAAATTAAGATGAATGTAGATTAAAGGTCACCAGAGGTTGCCAAGGATGGTGGTGAAGGTAAATAAAAGCAAAGGATGTGGACAAGGAACTCTGTGCCTTTGTTGAATTATCAGATCAAACCCCATAAATAAATAATATATGTCAATCAAAAATGAAGTGTAATATAAAGTAAAAAAAGAAAATAAAAACATGCACATGACTGATATACCAGAAAGTAATTAGCATAATAGTCAAACTTATATTTAAGGAACACATGACACAAATATGTCATATAAATCTACTGCCATCTGTGCATGGTAAGAAAACAGATAGGCTAACTTCTTCTTAGGAACACAAGCAAACACCAAGAGGAAATTCAGCAAAAACAAGAAATGAAGAATTGGGTTCAGTTTAGCCACAGAGCACTCTGTCCAAGGCACTGGGTTCAATCCTTAGGGTCACATACACATAGGAAGAATATACCTACCCAATTTTACATGTTAAAATATTCCAATATGTTTATACATACATAAATGATGAAATAAATTTAGAAAAACTTATAAGAACCTTTAAAATAGAAACAGAAGCTAGCAAGCTCTGCAACTAGCATCTACTTTCAGTTTGCCAATGTTTCACTAAAGTCAGAACCACAGTATTATCAGTCAGATCTTCCCGGAAGTGCCTTTACCTTCTGGAAGTTCATGAGTTAAACAGCTTCGCTTTGAAAACTTTACATGAAACACAGACGAATATGCAGGCTAAAGGACACTAATCAAATGCTATTTATGATGTTTAAAAATAGTCAAAGCTAAGTGTCCCCACCTGTACAAGAGGCATAGTAGCTAGTTAATGGAGTTATTAAAAGTAAACAAATTCTGGACCTAAAAAGATGGCTCAGCACTTAAAAGCATTTACTATTTTCACCGAGAATATGTGTTGGTTCCCAGCACCCACACTTGTAATCACAACTATTGTAACTCCAGGTCCAGAGGATCTGATGCCCTCATCTGACTTGTCCCATGTTTCTTTCACGTGATGTCACACAAGCTCCTCAGATATATTTTTCTAAGGGCTTCCTTCCAAGTCACCAGTTCCTCTCCCAGATGGAGGAAACCTGCTTTTTATCCATCTGTTAAGGTCTTTTTTATTGTCAGTTATTATAGTTTTGAATTTTGAACATTTTTATTTAATTTTGTGAATGATATTAGTAGCTGTTTAATGTTTTCTGCTCCTTTGTTATATTAGGATAGTTGTTTTACCCCTTTGAATAAAATTACTTTTTATTTTAACATTCCACTTCAGAAAAACGGCACCATCTGTAGTTTTTGTGATGCTTTTGCATATGTTACAACAAGTATTAACTTTTGCTCCTGGCAATCTCTTTCCTTATGTATTTGTGGAGCTGTTGTGAAGACTGGGTTAAAGTGTGCTTCTTCAGCGGAGGCTTACAGTCTTTCACAAAAGGTCGGAGTCTGGCCACCCTAAGCGACATCTGAACTTTCCTTTTAGAGCTTCCGGAAGCTGCACAGAACCTGTGAGTCACAGTTATCTCAAGTGAGGGTAGCCTTGTGGTCCAGGATCCAGAGGGAGGCTCCTCTTCCCCTCCACTAGTCTCTCCAACACAGACACACAGCCCTGCTCTCTCTGTTCATTATGGAAGAAAAACCTAAGGAAGCCCCTATACTTTAATAGTCACTAATCTTGGGGAGCCATGAGGTTGTATAGCATGGTCAGTCTTCCCCTGAGGCTTTGCTGTAGAAGACGCTTGGGATGCAGACGCCTTCCAGGTTAAAATCTTTTTCCCAGTAAATGGCACTTGACCTCTTTGAGGGTCTCACCTTCATGGCCAAAGCCGAAGCAGAAGCTATGCAGTCCTACCTCCCCCTCTACTTGGACGCTTGGCTTCTCTGCTGTCCATACGCGGTCCCTCAAATTAAGCCCTGGGAAATAAGAGACCAGAAGATGCTCCCGTGCATGTCCAGCTAGCTGCAGAAGAGCCTTCCCATTGTGAAGTGATGGCTTGTTTACTCTGTTCATCTTGAACTCCCCCTTACTTTTTCTTACTAGGCCACTGTATATTTGAAAGTATTTGTCTTAATGTATTTTTAAACACACTGTCTGTGCTTCTGTCATATTACTGAAAAGGAAAGCAGTTCGTATGTTTTCTTCTAGGCTCCTTTTCCCATGGAGGCTCTCCACTCTCTTGCTCATTTAGTCTCCTATACTTACCCCATCTTTGTCCGTGATATTTTCTCAGCCTGGGAATAGTACAGCCTTTCTGAAACCTTTCTCCATCTCTCCTATAGTTACTCGACTCAAGCAGTTTATTTGTCCCTAGACTTGGGGAGTTTATCCTGTTCCATCCCGTATTGATTAGGTAAATACAATCTTGTGTTTATAGAAGTCAGGGCTTTGGGTATTTGCAAAGAACTTTCAGTTTATCTTTGATATTATATTTTAATTTCGTGGAGGATAAAATGTGAATCAATATCTGAAGACTAGTATTCATAAATAGTCCCGAGAGCTACCAAAGCAGCTAGGGAAGGGCTGAGCTCCAATCTCGAAGTTAATTTGTTTTCTTTCATAGACATGAAGGAAAACACAAGACTTCAAAATATATTTTTTAAAAATGAAAGAAAGTTTTATAATAAGATCATTTGCTTCCACTGCTTGTAGGAAACTTGCTTAAAAAATGAGATCCAATCAAGTCATGCTTTGGCTAGCAAATATCATTTTTAAAATAAGATTGAAGATTGAAGATTTAGACTCCAGTTGATTCAGGCATAGACAGTTCCACTACGTGTTCCTTCTGGAAGCTGCGAAGAGCGATTCATAACACTACTTCCGCAGTTCATCTAAACAGGCAGACCGGTTCAAGTGAGAGCTATCACTGGTAGAGTTTCTGCTAAGGGTGGGGTTTGTTTTACTAGCTTTATAAATTAGTTGAGCCTATATTTTTAGAATCATTAGGGGGCCAAGAGGGTCATTTACATTTTCTGTTATATTTTATTGCCTTTTATTGCAGCAAATGATATGCTGCAGTCAGACTCATGAATACAGGAATTGATGAAGGTCTCAGAGCACATCCCTTGTGAATGTCAAGGATTTTATGAATGTTTATTATGTCCTGAAAGAGGAAAAACTGTCTGGCTACCTCTCCCCAAAGCATCTAATGGCACTTTGTCCATACAAAGTATTTATTGATGTTTACTGAAAGAAGGGAAAGGGGGAAACATTCTCACTATGTCGCTTTCCCATATTCTCGGATTCCTCCTGAGGTGAGTTTATTTAAGTAATCGCAGAGGGGATAAATGAATGATGTGGAGTTTTTCTCCAGTTTCCATTTGCGGAGCTGCAACAAATAAATAACATCCTCATTCATTATTAATAGGCTTTCTAGAGATCAAAAAAGTAGATTCCACTTTCCAATGAATAATTCTACTGGCAATTATCTGCAAATTAAATAAAAGGAAAGGCATTTTATGTGGACGATACAAGCACTGGATAATTAAAATAAAGTAACTGATTTCCATAAATAATGAAGATGGGAAATTATCTCTGACTTCGTTTGCAAAGCTCAATTTCCAATTCATCCCCCGTGAAGAGGATTAAGCACTTCCACTCTAGCCTTGCCATTCCATGGGGAGGGGGGAGGGGGGAGAGCATATTCCGCACACCCTACAGTTTGTTCCAAGAAAGGTGTATGAGGGAGCTAATTTCAGATGCTCATCCTTGAAAACAAAGCACTGAACCTGCACAGTTCTTTTAAACATTCTATTCACAAGTTACAGATAATGCTTTCTGAAACACACGCACACTTTCATGTACACAGCCATGAGTTCAACTACCAGAGGCATGGATGCGCAGGGCAGGAGAGAAATGAGCAGTTTCTGAGCAGTAGAAGTAGCAATACATGGCTCGGTTTGCAAATTAAAAACACCTAACGTATCTTTTACAAGAACAGCAACAACTAAATGGTTCCTTGCTTATATTATCACTTCCAGAAGAAATAACCAAAGCCTAGGAACAATTTGTAACATAAATGAATGCTAAGAGACTGCAAAGTTTGGTTTTTCTGTGCAATATATTTCTGACTTGGCAAAAAGAGAAGTGGGATATGATGAAGTGAGTGAGTTGTGTGGACAGCTTTTATCTTCACTTCCCTTTCGCTTTGCTGCAATCTCTCTGCTTTAAAAGAAGTTCAGCTACGCATAAAAATTGAAACCCCCATCCTGAGCAAGTTAGCAGTCCTCGTCCATTTGCCTCTGCCTCAAGGATAAGTTTCCCCAGAATCTGGAGGGTTCTGACCCATCAAGCTCACAAATGTGCTCCCCAAATTCGTTCTCTCACATTAAGAGTTCCTATACTCACACGCGTGAGGGCCTGTATGAACTATGTCTGAGCAAAGAATGTTCTGGAAAATCTCAGCATATGATTTGTGGCACGGTTCCACCTCTTACTTGCTGTATGACCTTGAACAACTGACTAGATTGTTCGTGTTTCTTCACCTGTAAAGTGGGGATAACAATAGACGCTACATCATAACTTCTCCTCAGAAGCAAATACATGATGTTAATTTCCCTCCTTGAATAAACACTCCCAAACCATTCTAGTTCTCAGCACCCTTCTGGAATGTGGTTCATTTTTACATACTGATTGTTTGGCTTCTTAGTACATGGATCTGATCTCTATGATGTCACAGTTCTCTGGTATCGAATCAGCATTTGCAGTTAGTGGATGATGTTATTTGCTTGTTCCTGGATGATCCTAGCCATGAACACAACATGTTATGCGCCAGGCAACCTGAGTATAGATTCATTAATGAAAACACAGGAAGAGGTTCTATCTGCCATGGACAGGAATCATGATCAATGCTTGCAGAGGGCACGATGAGATGGAATTCACATGCCATCTCCTCTTTCTCCCTGAGGAGTCAAAGATGTTACACATTTGTGAAAGTGTGAATCTGTAAAACCTCATAGAAGACAACTAGCTCCTCATCAGTGTACACTCCCTTCAGAGCCCTGCACACCTCTACCACGTGGTTCCCTCCTCTGTCAAGCATCCAGGACAAACAGAAAGATCAGATAGCATTGTAAAATACAATTTGCAATTCAGTGTTTTTGCAATGCTGCATAACTACAACTTCTTGACTAGAATGTCATCTTCGGCTCCTTATTCTCGACATCCACCCAAGTTCTCTGCCTGCAAACTTCTGCTTCTTGATTGAACCATTCAGAAGTCAACTTAGCTATGAAATTGCTCCCCTTGCTCCCATTAAGGGAAGATTTAGCCACGCTATCACCTTTTGAACCATAGCCCTTTTTTATTATGAGGTGCATTTCAAAATACACAACTGAGCCTGGCTCTATATGTGGAAGGATCGAAGCTGTATGTTCTTATTCTCAGAGCATTGCCAGGAGAGTGTCAGTGAATGTCAGTAAAATAACAAAGAAATGACCCTCTGCCCCAGAGAGCTAGAAAATCTAAGTCCTTTACTTCTCATAAGAGCCCCATCTTAGAAGCTAAGACTTGAGAAGGCCATCCCTGGCCTCAATGGATTTACCCTTTAACCCAACTGAAATCTCAGAAAGAGAGGAGCAAGTCA
The DNA here is from genome assembly GCA_001685075.1 of Bramus lutescens. NCBI lineage: Eukaryota > Metazoa > Chordata > Mammalia > Rodentia > Cricetidae > Bramus > Bramus lutescens. Next base: position 281,216 of record LOEQ01000673.1, on the reverse strand, counting down.
TGTAGGAAGCCTGGTGATGATGCTCAGTGGTGGGGCATTTGTCAAGTATGTTCAAGACCCTGAGTTTGATCCCTACACTGGGAGGAAAGAATAGGGAAGGAAAGAGAAACAGAAGAGGAAAGACATGAGCAATGTGGGAGAGAAAGCTTTTAAGAGCAATGCCAGGTATGAGCTTTATAATGGACAAGAAATGCTAACAATTCTCTGAAAGAGAGGAAACAGTAACAGAGAATGTATATTATATGTTGGAAGGGGGAGTCACCATACCACAAAAGAGCCTAATTTGTTCACGAGATGGTCTGTGAAACAGGAAACCCAAGAACTTCCAATTACATGAATTTTACAAAAGAAAAATATGCAGGCATTTGAAATGTGTTCTTAAGTCCCTGAGGCTGCTGTTTTCTCCACAACTGTCCCACTTGTCCACTGAGTCATCAGGGTACTGTGGTGTCTGTACCACTGAAAAGCAGTTTGTATGGGCACTGGGCCAATGAGGAACAAAGAAATGGACACTATGGGATACATAAGCCATGACAGCCAAAATGTCCAAAGTGAAACCCCTTCAGTAGATCTGCCCCCTTCCTCAATAATATAAGCCTTCTTCCACAGTTATGGGAAACAGGACAACTATTACAAAAGGAGAAACATTTTAGAAATGGAAAAGGAGAGAGGGAAGGAGTACCAAGAGGGAAATATCAAGATTTTTACTATTTGAAAGAAAACAATATTCTTTAAAACAAAAACAAGGGCCCCGCAGGAGATGGCTCAGTGGTTAATGTTTCGGCAAAGCAAGAGTGGAAATGGGAATTCGGCTCCTCAGAGCCCATTTAAATGCTGAGTGTGTGTGGCAGTACACCTAAAATTCTAGCCTCAGAAGGAGGGAACAGGATCTTCAGAGCAAGATAACTAGCAAGACTAGATTGTCTAGTTTAGGTTTGAGTGAAACACCTTGCCTTAATGAGTAAGGTTTAAGAGATTCCAGGGTTATTCCCAGCATCAGCCTCAAGCCTACACATACATGTACTCACATGTGCCCACACATGTATACATGCACACGCAGACACCCTCACAGACAGACAGACAGACAGACAGACACACACACACACACACACATACAGAGCCAAATGAAAAGAAGAATAAAATAAATGCAACAAAACAAACACTTACCAAAGGGGAAGAAAGAAAGTGAAAAACGACAAACTTTAAAAGAAACATCTAGATTTTGCACTAAAACATACGATCTTCAAAGTAAAACAAATTTTGAAATATCATAATGAAGTTAGTGAAGTAATTTGGAAAGCTAGAAGATCAAGTTAAGGATTCTCTGACAAAATCATACATAAGAAAAACAAATAGGAATATGTGGTAGAGTCTAAAATACAGAAGAAATGTGCTAAGTACTGAAAACCACATAAATCTTCTGCCTTGTGCCAAAATGATGAGTTTGAGAAGATCCACAGCTTTAAACATCATGGTAAAATATCAGAACACTCTACAAAATGATGTTCCTGAAAAAGTGATAAAAGGAAAATGATGCGTTCCCTTCAATGGCAAAGCTAGGTGTGTGTGTGTACATGTATGCATGCATGCTTCAATACATGTGTGCGTAAGCCTCGTTTCTCAACAAAAAGTTCATTTACAAGAAAATGGCCAATATTGTTTAAATCCAGATTCATATCCTCTCTGAGTCATAATTTGTATTTAACTATGAGGAAATAAAGACATTTTTGGATTTGCAAAAATGTGTTAATTTTGCTACTTACAAATACTTCAGGAAAAAAATGTCGGGAAAATGCAAAAAGATTTCAAAACAAAACCATACAAGAAAGAGTAGTGATCAGTTAAAACACTGAAAGTTCCAGTTGAGTTGAAATAACTGCTGATGCTTAATGTTTTAAAAATGTGTAAAACAACCATCTGGAACCAGATGTTTTTGGCAGCAGACAGCCTGCCAGAGAGGGCAATGAGAAGTGTAAGAACACTACACTTTCTATTATTATATAACAGATAGAGACAGACACCATCACTACTGACAGAAATGCTAGAATTATAAAAATAAATAAATAAATAAAGAACCATTAGAGAGTAAAAATGGATACATAATTTACACGCTACTAAAGGAAAGCTATAATGACTCTATAATGGCTGTTATATACATATGTCTGTTGAAAGAAGGAAGAAAAGAAGGAGAAAGGCAACAAAATATAACCCCCCAAAATGCTCATTTTCAACTGAAAATAAAAATGTGTAGCTTCCTGTAGAATACACAAACTCCAATGAAATGAAAAGATCCAAAGATGGAAAAGCATGCACAACGTTATACACCATGATCCAACAAGAAATGCAAGTTAGAGCATTGTTGTCTCTTTCTGACATACAGTCCTTGGTCAGTAATGAGGGCCTGGTAATATACTGAGGAAGCTGTTGGAAAAAGTCAGGTTGCTTGAGAAAGACAGTTGTCTCCCAAAAGACACAATCATGATTAGAGTGACAGAAATTTCTGTCCACTCCATTTCTAGGGAAGAGTTGGGGGTGCAGATTGAGTTGATCACTAATAGCCAATATCATGTTCAATCACAACTATGTAATAAAACCTTTATCAAAAACCAAACAGGCAGAAGAGATGGCTCAGTGATTAAAAGCATTTGTTCTTGCAGAGGACCTGGGTTTGATTCCTAACATCCATATGGCAGTTCAAAATTCTCCATCATATTATTTGTAGGGGATCAGTTCCATGGTACCCAATGCTTCTAATCTCCCAGGCTACTAGGTTTATAGGTAGTGCATAGACACTCTAAAGAGTGTTTCCAAGCTCTTAGGCATGGAGGTCTTGTTTAACTCTTACTAGACAGGCAGGTGGCCTGGAACGCACCTCCATTTCATAGTTGTATCTAGGGACCTACTGTCCAGGACTGTCTATAAATTTCATAACATTGGGAGAGCATTGTGGTTCCTGAATAAGTTCATTCAGTTAATTATGTTTTAATACTACTGTTCTGTTAGACCCTGGGGACTCATATGACCTGGGATCACCATTAACCTTGACCCCTGGTGAGCTCTCAGAGGGAGTGTTCTGAGTCAGAGTCTAGACAAGGAAGACATGAAAGCAGTAAGCAGGATCATTAAGATGTAAAGAATTAAGTAAAATAAGGCAGAATAAAGCATAGAATCCAATAGGGAGATAAAATTGAGGTCAGTTTTTTAAATATAACTATGAAGTTACTTCTATATATACAAAAGTACAAATGTGTGTATGCAGCCAAACCTGATGAAAACATAAGGGAAACTAAATAACCACAAACATTCAAGGAAAGAGTTTTCAACAGTTGATTAGGTAGTGAAAGATACGAAAGATGTGGGAGGGAGGAAGGGAGGGAAGAAGGGAGGAACAGAAGGCGGGAAATGGAAGTTATGCACACATAGAGAATATTGTACAGTTTTCTGTCATATATTATATTGAATAAAGAAACTAATTCATCACTTAAGAACTCAGAAACCAAGATAACAGTAGAAAGATTTTTGTGATTCCTCAAGAGCTGTTATTTTCTTCCAAAAATAATAAAACCTATTCTCTAACAACAAAAATAAAAGCAGAATAAACAAAGCCCCTATGCTATTCCACAGAGAGATGAATGTATAAGAAAATTTCCCTCTTTTTCAAAGAAAAGGACCTTTACATAAACCTGGCTTAACTTTGATGTCAAAAACACATATAAGGGGAAGGTAGACAGCTCAGATAATAAGGTGTTCACTGTGCAAGGATGAGACCTGAACATGGATTCCCAGCACCCATATGAAAACTCAGGCATGGTGATGTGTGTCTGGAACATGAGAGCTGAAAGAGCAGAGACAGACCCATCATGGCGTCTACTGACCAGCCAGTCTAGGTAACTGATGAGCACTCGCTTCAATGAGAGAGACTATCTCCAGTCATGGCATAGAGAGCCACTGTTCAAGACACTTGACATCACCTTCTGTTCTGTACACAAATGTAAGTGCAAATGCATGTGAATACACTTACATACAAACAAAAGAAAACCTACAAAGACAACAAAGGGGTAAATTAATTTTCCAAGATGATAAAACAAGATAGGAACAAATAAAATCCAGTTATGAATTAAAAGACTGGTCTGATAAAAGCATGCAGGCTTGGAAAGCCAGGATGGTCAGACCTTAGGACAGTCCGGATAATGACTAGGAAAAGAAATTGAAAGAGGATCATGGCTCTGTCATCTTCATGAAGCCTGAGAGAAGTAGAAAAACAGCCGAGCCCAGGGAAACAAACTTTTGGCCCTCTGGAAATAGTTACAAAGTCCTCAATCTTAAAAATGCATTTCATAAAAACCTACACCTGATCTGTGTTAAGACAGGAATTCCAGGAAGTCTAAAGACTGTTTTGTAGGTCTAGTCACTGGAAATGCTCAAAAAATGCATTTATGAATAAGACAAGCATTAGCCAGGGTTCTTCAAAGCTGGAGAGGGACTACAGCATAGTTGCCAGCTCTGAAAGCAGCTGTAGACAGTACAAAAAAGCTCTCCATCATCAACATGACAGATACACATCCCGCAAAGCCAGCAAGAAACTGATTTCATATGTTCATGCACAAACTAGAAGAGATAATAAAAATAATCTCTCACATATCACAGAGAGAGAGAGAGAGAGAGAGAGAGAGAGAGAGAGAGAGAGAGAGNNNAGAGAGAGAGAGAGAGAGAGAGAGAGAGTCGTAGAGACAGCTGACCTGGGCTTCTGGGAGTTCACAGATTCTGGACTAACAGCTAGGGAGATGGCATGGGATTGACCAAGGCCCTCTGCCTGTATACAATAGTTGGGTAGCTTGGTCTGTTTTGTGGCTCCTAGCAGTGGGATCACGACCTGCCCCTGGCTCTTGAGCACCCTTCTGGGACCTATTTCCCATTGCTGGGTTGCCTTGCCCAGTCTTGATGCTGAGCATGGGGGTGGGGTCTTGTTCATGCTTCAACTTGATGTGCCGTCCTTTGTTGAGCCCCTTTTTTCCACTGTATAATTTTGTCATTTTTGTAAAAAATCAGGTATTCATAGGTGTATGGATTTATGTCAGGGTCTTCAATTAGATTCTATTGATTAATAAAAAGCTGACAGACCAGTAGCTGGACAGGAAGTTAGGTGGGAAAGCCAAACTAGAATGATGGGAAAAAGGAGGGAAGAGTCAGGAAGCAAGGCATGCTAGAGAACAGGTAAAGCCATAAGCCGCATGGCAATACATAGATTAATAGAAATGGATTAATTTAAGTGTAAGAGTTAGCTACTACCAAGCCTGAGCTATCAGCCAAGAATTTATAATTAATATAAGCCTCTGAGCAATTATTTGGGATCTGAAGGTCTGGACAGGAAGTGTTCAATTACATCCCCACACACAGGAAGCTGAGGCAGGAGAACCATAAGTTCAAGACCTGTTGGAGGTACATGGTAAACCACTGACTCAATAAGGAAAAAAAACTGCTCATGGAAAGGGCAACTGATTTGATGAAAGAAGTATTTTAAATTTCTCTAATTTTACAAAATAATCTATATAGCATTAGAAGCTATAAGTATCTTTGAAAAATATTTCCAATATATAATTTAGACAGAAGTCTAACATCTGAGGCCTTACAGGTGTGATGAAGGACGTCCAATAGACTACAAGATGTTAAAGTGATGGCTCAGTAAATAACATTGCTTGCTATGCAAGTAGGAGAACCCATCTAACATGCTAAGCATGACTGCATGTCTGTAAGCACTGTATTGGCAGATGGAAACAGATGGATCAAGAGCTCTCTGACCAGCCAGACTAGCCCAAATCAAGCACAAGTTTCATTGAGAGACTCTTTGTCAAAGCAATAAGCAATAAAATAAAGAAGACTACCTGTGCCCTGCTCTGACCTCCACATAAAGTGCACATGCACACCTATATGGAAGACTTTCAAGAGCCTGATAATATATGAATCACTGCTCTACTAGAACGGTGAGTGTTCTAATCATCATAGAGTTGATACACACTGAATCCTGGCTATTGGTCAGTATGTCCAGGTTTTATTTGTATTAATTGCTGAAGCTTAACCACACATCTGTGTAGCAAGCTTCTTATTTCCCTACATTGAGAGAGAAGATAGCGTGCACAAAGAAAACAATATGCACACCATAACACCATCAGCTATGATATAGCTTGTGTTTGAACCAAGTTAAACTGGGTCTCGGTCTAGTAAATATGTTGCCATTTCTTTCCTCCATCCATCAATTTGGCACAACTTAAAAAAACGTTGACAACAGTCACTATTAGAGTAAGCAAAATTTTATACAAAATAATTATTGATAGAGATATAAATTAATGAAAATATTTATGGCAATATGGTTAATTCTTTTAGACAGAAAGGGGAAATATGATGAGATTTTGTTCATTTTTTAATAAAGCTTTCCTGAAGATCAGAATGCAGAGCTAAACCACTAGAGGCCAGACAGTGGTGACACACACCCAGGACTCAAGAGACAGAGGTATAGTGATCTCTGTTAGTTCAAGGCCACCCTGGGCTACATGAGATTGAATCTGTCTAAAGGAGAAGCAGAACTCACACACAGGTGATCCCAGTACTTGGGATCTCACACTTTTAATCCCAGCACTAGGGAGGTGGAGACAAGAGTGATATGGCTGGGCAGAGACAGGAATATAAGGCAGGAGGAGATAGGAGCTCCATGCAGTTTGAGGTTCCTGCATTCTGAGAATGTAGTTTAAAGAGACAACCTGAGGAGAAGATCACCCCTTTGATCTAAACATTAGTAGAAGTAAAAGGTCCCTCCAGTGGCTGGCCTCTCGGCTCATCTAATACTTCAGCATTTGCCCCCTAATATCTGACTCTGGGTTTTATTTATTAAGACTAATTAGAATTTGTGCTACAATAAAACATTTCAGACATATCATTTGACCTAAGAATTCTATTTCCAGGAAAAAGGAAAATCCTATCAAGAAATGTTGACATACATGAAAGGCATTTCTAAAAGTCATCAGGACAGCATCATTTGTAAGAGTGGAAGTTCAGAGTCAACCTGCAGCCAGTAAACAGGATCCTGCTGAAGCACTTTGAGGGAAATCCATACAACACAACAGAAATTGCAACTTAATAAAAAGACACCGGTTCATCCCCAACAAACTGGCATGAACTGATAGGGAACAACTGCAAAACTCACTGTTTTACTCATCCATGAACAAAATCTGTTGTGGAAGGATAGAGGAAGCGATGGAGGGACTTATGGATTCCTTGCCTATGTGTTTAGGAAATAGACTGGAAGACAAACACATCCAGCTTCCTATTACCTGTGGTTTTCCTGCAGGAAAGAAAATTGAAAGAAGGTAGGGATGCAAGACAGTGGAGGGAGAGATATGGACCTGATCATTGTGTTAATATCAATAGCTATTCCTTGAAGTGTGTCTGTCTGTATGTATCTGTGTCTGTGTGTGTCCATGTGTCTATGTGTCTGTGTGCATGTGTGAAATTTAAACAATAATATTAAGAGAAAGGAAAATAGGGAAAGTGATGAACTCTAAAGTGGATTTATAGACAACAAAATAAAAACACATTGTCAAAGCTTGGTGTCTCACATCAATTTAGAGTGTGACGGGGATATACAACCTCCAGGAAACAAATGGGACAGATGAGCATCACAGTCCTGAGTACTTCCAAGAGTCCAAATCAACCTTTGGGCATCATCACAGAGTCAGTGTGTTTCAGCAGAGTTGAGTCTACTCAGGGTGGGTTTTTCTCTTTCCCAAATTGTTTTTGAAGAATCTGTTAATAACCCACCTAGATTTTCCAGACTACTCTCATTTTACCATCAATCTGCACCCTTAACCCAGACTTATGCTGGAGCAAATTCAAGGCAGATACAGAGAAAACTGGGAAGGTAAACTTCACAATCCCCACTTTGCTTGGAGACATGCCCAGCACTGTTCACCACAGGTTCTCAAAGTTGACTCCTAACTTTTCACCCTGGGTAAAAGCAGTCCCCAACATACATTAGAGGTCAGCTGGCAGTGCACTTCTTCACTGCACTTAAGAGTACCTCCAGTCTCATCCCTCTGTCCTGCTTCTCAGACCCAAGTGGGCACAAGGCAATTGTTGCGCAAGGGTCAGGAGAGAGCCAGAACTGCTTGCTTAGAGACCACTTGCTGAGCCACCCATGAGGGTCTCTGTTATCATAGCAGCAGGCAGTTTTATCTACAAGAGGCAAAGGAGGTTTACTATCATGTTGAAAACGAGGTTACCACCCCCCCATTAATAGACTTATATTCTACAAAAAAGTACAATTGAACTCATGTTGAGGTCTCTCCTTTCATAAAGTATAGGGCATGCACAAAAGTCAGCATGGCATGCGGTTACAAGTGTGAACTTAGTTGTGGTTTTCTGAAATGCCATAGCTGGTCAAAATGCAGAGAACATGGGGGTTCCCAGCTCCAATGGATATGTATGTACTGCAAATTCTACACATAAGATTGGAGAACATTGCACAAGAAGGGACAAAGATTCAAGAGACAAAGGACATTTACTATGATATTTTTCCCGTCCATTGTAGTGGTTTGAATGAGAATGGCCCACATAAGCTTGTATATTTGAATACTTAGTTCACCCAAACTGGGACAGATTAAAAAGTTTAGCCTTATTGAAACAGGTGTGTCACTAGGGCTGGGCTTTGAGGTTTCAAAAGCCCATCTCATTCCCAGTTAGTTCTCTCACTCTGTATCATGCCTGTGGATCTGATATAAGATCTCAGCTACTGATCCAGTGCCATGCCTGCCTGCCTGACTGCCTACTGTCATTTTCCTGGCCATTATTGTCATAGACTCCTTGGAACTGTAAGCCCCAATATATTCTATAAGTAAATTTGTTTCTTTGGTACAACAGAAGAAATGTAACTAAGGCATCTATATGGCACAGTGAAGTTATACCCAAGAAATCTCAGCAATATGGTACCCTAAACAAGGTCTGAACAATGATAATACCAGTTGACATGCCAACATGGATGAGAAAATCTCATAGGTCGCTATCCCTAATAAAGAGAAATAGACAATTAGTGACTGCCAAAAGAGAATCAGTCTTCCTCAGAGATGTGTCCCTCTGCTAGTTAGTTTTATACTAACTTGACACAGCTAGAGCCATCTTGAAGGAGAGCACCTCAATTGAGAAATGTTCCCATCAGTTTGGCCTACAGACATTTGGCATGATTGATGATTGATGTGGGAGGGTCCAGCTCACAGCGGGTGTGAGCCTCTCTATGCAAATGATCCTGTATGCTATGAGAATGTAGGCTGAGAAAGCCAGGAGGAGCACACAAATAAGTAGCATTCTTCTCTGGCCTCTGCCACCAATTCCTGCCTTCAGTTCCTGCCCTGACTTCTATAGATGAAGGCCTACAATTTCAGCTTATAACTTGGTTTTGGTCATGGTGTTTTATCACAGCAATAGAAACGTTAGGACAGAAATTGGTACCAGGAGTAGGGTGCTGCTGTGACAAGTGTGGCCTTGAATTTTGGGAAGAATTGTGGAAGGTCTTTGGAACTTCAGGCTAGAGAAGCCATTGAGTCTTCAAAGTTTGCTGAGCTTATTGTGGGAACTGAGAGGAAGATGCTAAAGACAGTGCAAATGATGGAGGCCTGGCTTGTAAAGTCTCTGAAGGAAGTCTGAGAGTCCCTTAAATTCTTTATCAGAACCAGTTGATGTTTTTAATTAATAATTTGTGCTTCTACTCATGTGGGCCTGAAGAGGCAGCCATGATTAACAAGAGACCAGCACCACTGAAGTTAAACCTTTGTTTTGCTTGCATAATCTATACTGATTAATTAGAGCTAAAGAAAAATTAGCTATGATTAAAAAGATACCCCCCCCCCAAAAAAAAAGTTATCAGCATACTTGAGGGAAAATCTTATGGAAGTGTTTTATCAGAGTCAGAATTTAGAAACTTTGGGTTACAGGGAGCCAAGGTGGTACCTTTTGCTGGCAGATAAACTTAACAATATGTAATAGTCACATGGGTGGTGCTGGTTTTCAGGGGGAACAGCTAAGACTTGACATTCTGTTGCAGGGTTGGAGTGATTTGGCAACTGAGTCCAGAAGAAGCCAGTGGTGAAGGTGCAGCCTCCGTTGTAGGATTGAAGGGATCATGGAGAAACATTATGGCTTGGCACATGTCAGAGTCCTTGAAGACAGCCAAGGATAGGCTATTGGTGCAATTGCAACCCAGTTGCAGTAGTACACAATTATGGAGTAGAGCTAGAGAGCTAGACTGAGCCTCAGTGACAAGTTACATATACTGTGGATAGCAGAGCTGGACAAGTGATGAAACAGGTGAGATCCTGACTCCCAGAAGTCTAAAACTGGCCTTTACATGGGCAGACTTTAATTTTACTTTGATGTAACTATGACTGGGCCCTGGTTATTTCCACTTGGAATAAGAATACACTTAACTTATTTTGATTTTATAAGAGCCCATAGTTGAAGGGATGACTTTGAAATTTTAGAGCGAGATTGGAGTTTTAAGAGACTTAGGTATTTTAAAAATTGAACTTTTAAAATGTTTTAATCTATGAAGACTGTGGGACTTCTAAAAGTCCTAGCATTTTATAGTTAATAATATGATATTGTTGTTAATATGAGATCTTAAGAACGGGCAGGAAGGAAAGATTATGGCTTAACAGAGGTGTGTTTTTGTTTCAAGTTGACAAGGGTATCAGTTGTGATGGCTAATTTCATTACATCTTGGTGCAACACAAGCTCGAGTCATTTTGAAAGATAAAACCACAATTGAGAAAATGCTGTCACCAGATTGGCCTATGATTGAGAGGTAAAGCATTTTCTTGATTGATAACTAATGGGAGCAATTAAGTTCACTTCAGTCAGTGCCACCGCAGGGCTAGTGGTCCTAGATGCTATAATAAGGTAAGCTAAACAAGCCATGGAGAGCAAGCCAGTAAACAGTACTCCTCCATGGATCCGTGTAACATTTCCTGCCTCCAGGTTCATGCTTTGAGTACCTGTTCTGACTTCCTTGGACGATGACCAACAAATTGTAAACTGAAATAAAAAAATAGCACCTACCTCATGGGACAGAATGAGAAAGCCCAGCTGCAGCCTCCACTAATCTGAATGCTATTCACTAACAGCTGAACAAAATAGTTCTTAATGGATGGAAACGAAGTCTCGTTATCATTCATGGTCTCAAGAATGTGCTCAAATTGGACACAAGTGAGATTCAACACAGTAAAAAGGAGGGGAATACCAAGATAAATAAATAATAAGTTCAACTTCAAAGAGTGCAATTTTTCTCTCACCTAAGATGATTGCCCTGGATGGATTGCTATGCATATGGCAGAGTCCAGCAAAGAATGGCTCTAGAATTGCAACCTTGCTGTTCTTGCTCAGCAAACATGAAACGGAGAAAGAAAGCAGATACTTAATACACCACCATTGCTGGGAAATTACAGAGACTAGAGAGGGAGATGGGGGTGAATAGGAAAACTGAGATGGCCCCCAGAGTCTGTGGACAACATCAGATGTCATTTTATGACCTACAGGGGAACAAAAATATCTACATAGTATGAAGAAGTATGACAGTAAAAGAAGTAAAGTTTCAGCAGTATGCTCTGCTCATTTCACTAATAGGGTTCTTATCTTCTTTACCTGGTTGCTAGGTCGGAAAACCCAGAGATTGCCATATAAGATACACAGTAAGGATGGGATTTGAACATTGCTTTGCCAAGAGCATAACCCTGTTTTCCTTCCTGCTTCTCTACAGTCCCATTTTGGACTGAGCTAGCCATGAACTGCATGTCCAAGCTTTTGAGTCTACATCCACATTTCCTGCTAGACATAGTTAACCTTCACAGGGGATTTTCACATCTTGCACTGAATTCCAGTGAATGATTTTCTGTAAACTGACAGAGCTATAAAAATATCACCACCACCCATTTTTACAAAATTCCCATAACTATAAAAATTCCCACTCTCAGCTGAGCAGTGGTGTATGCCTTTAATTCCAGCACTCCGGAGGCAGAGGAAGGCGGATCTCTGTGAGTTCAAGGCCAGCCTAGTCTATAAAGCTAGGTCCAGGACACCCAGGGTTGTTATACAGAGAGACCCTGTCTCAAAAGACAAAACAAACAAAAAACAAATTTCCATGTTGTTGCCCCTATTGTACCTCCCATTCTTAGGAAACCATGACTACATTTTCTCCACTATTTGCCTGTTTTGAATATTCATAAAATGCAATTATGGCATGTACTATGCGTTATGGCTCACATCTCCACAGCATGCCTCCTTCTGGAGCATGCTTCACTAGTGTGCACTGTTGCCTACTAGACAGGGCATGGCAGTGTGTAGAACAGTATGCTGCCCTGTTGACAGTCTGAAGTTCATTGGCATTGCCTCCAGCTGTCTTTTATGACGGATACACTATGAACTACAGCCTACCACCCCTTTTTATAGATATTTGCATTTCCCAGGGATAGATGCCAAGGAATAGAGTTGCTCAGTCAAAAGTGTAATTTGAATGTATGAAATGGGAATGTTCTTCGTCCAAGTGTCCATGCTATTTTATGCCCTGTCAGCAACTACAAAGCCCCAGGCTCTCTAGACCTTTGCCAACTCTTATAATTATCTAGGTGATAGTTTTTCTATTCTTTTTGTTTGTTTTTCTTTTTCAGACAGAGTTTCTCTGTATAGCCCTAACTGTCCTGGATCTCACTCTTTATGCTAGACTGGCCTCAAACTAAGTGCCTGCCTCTACCTCCTGAGTGTAGTGATATTTTGCTTGTGTCTTAACAGTAAAGCTTATCTGAAGGTCAGAGCGCACAGCTAAGTAAGAGGCTAAGTAATGGTGGCACACACCTTTAATCAGAGAACTCAGGAGACAGACAGATCACGGTTAGTTCAACACCACCCTGGGCTACATGAAATTGATCCATTCTAAAAGAGAAGCAGAGCTCACACAAAGTTGATACCAGCACTTGGGATCATATCACTTTAATCCCAGCGCTAGGGAGATAAGAGACAGGAATGGTATGGCTGGACAGAGAGGAATATAAGGTGGGATGTGACAGGAGCTTAGTGAATTCTGAGGAGCAGTACAGTCTGAGGCAGTCAGTCTGAGGATGCAGTCTGAGGACAGAACAGCCCATTTGGTCTGAGCATTGGTAGAGGTAAGAGCTCTCTAGTGGCTGGCCGCTCTTCTTCACTGATCCTTCAGCTTTTGCACCCTGATAGCAGATTCCAAGGATTTTATTATTAATATCAATTAGAATTCATGCTACACCCAAGTGCTGGGATGAAAGGTGTATACCACCTCAGCCTGGCTCTGATGGCTAGTCTTAATGTCAACTTGACACAACAGGAAAAGAGGGATCTCAGTTATGGAATTGCCTCCAACAGATCAGCCTGATGATATGTCTGTGGAACATTTTCTTAATCACTCTAAGTGGAGGAGGGTCTGGCCAACCATGGGTGATGCCATCCTTGGGCAAATGGTCCTGGATTATATCAGGAAGCTGGCTGTGCGGAAGCAGGGGGCAAGTCAGTAAGTAGCATTCCTCCATGATCTCTGTTTTAGTTCCTGCCTCCAGGTTCCTGCCTTGGCTTCCCTTGGTAATAAACTCTAAAGTGTAAAACTGTATTAGTCAGGGTTTTATAAAGGAACAGAACTGATGGGGATTTATTAGAGTGATTCATAGACTGTGGACCTCAATAATCAAACAATAACTATCTCCTGACGGTCAAGAATCTCATAGTTATTCCACAAGGCTGGATGTCTCAGCAGTCCCAGCCTGGGTTCAGGAGATTCCTAGAGAGCTGTTGGTCTTCTGTGTACATTGGAATCCCAAAGATGTAGCTTCTAATAGAGGTGGAGAGATATCTCAGCAATATGATGGGTAAACTTGCCAGACAGAGTGAAAGCAAGCAAGCAAAAAAGCAAAAGCCATCTTCTTCCATGTCATTTTAAGTGGGCTGCCACGAGGTATGACTCAGATTTAGGGTGGGACTTCACACCCCAAATGATTCAATTTAAAGCACAATACCTCACAGGTGCACCCAGCTGCCTGTATTTCAGTTTGTTGCAGGTGTAGTGATCTAACAACCAAGGTTACATCACAAAGATGAAATAAGCCCTTTCCTCCCCCAGATAGACTTGGTGCTTTATCACAGACACAGACAGCAAACTAGATAGTCTGCTTTTGGATTTTTGTTTTGTCTTTCAGTTTTTGGTACTGGAGCTCTAGGATGAAGATAGGACCTTGTCCATTCTAATCATGCGTTGTGCCTAGCTATAGCCTCAGTCTATATCTTTATGAATGGAATTGATTCTCACTGTGCTTCTGATCTTCACATCCCTGTCTCTGGAGACTAAACACTTTTGCTCATACTTCTTAGATAAATATTGTATTTGGTCAAGTGAATATTTGAATACTTTGTCTAATTCTACATGGATTTGTATATCTCATTATTGTTGACTGTGAGTGTTCAAGAGTCTGTGCACAAGTTTTTTGTCATTTAAATCCTGGTGCCTTAAGAGGTTTAAAAGTTTTAAGTTTCAAAAAGAGTCATATATATATATGTAATGCTTTTGGTGCCAAACCTAAGAATTCTTTGTATAATGAAGATCATAAAATTTTTCTTTTATATTTTATTCTACAAGGTTTATACTCATATATAAAGTCTATAATCTACTCTTAATTAATTTGGGGATATAGTATGAGACAAAGGTCAAAATTAATCTTTTTTATGTGATCATCCAATTGTCTTCTCAGTTCATTTGTTGAAAAAATTACCTTTTACCCATTAAATCAAAACTCAATTAACTCTATGTATAATTTTTTTCTGGATTCTCAGTTCTAGCCCATGAACTTTGTACCTCCCTCCTCTCTATCACTATAGAAATTCTAAGTGTTTCTAAATCAACATCTTTAGGATATATCACCTACTAAGATTCAGTAATCCAAAGAGGACTGTGCCTGGCTTGTATACAAAGTTCACAGACATGAGCAAACTGAGTATTATGGTTCACATCCTCTGACAGAATTATATCTATTAAAACAAATAAAAAACTAGCACCACTGACAATGTGTCCTAACGACAAAGACCACCTGCAAGCCCTAAAACTTAGTGCAGGTGTGGGAAATTAGCAAGATTTCCATTTTTTTTTAGGCTCATGATGGTTTTTTGAGCCATTACATATAATGATGTCTTTGGTTGCCTATTCCCAAGCTTTTCCTGGGCTCTGGGTTGGAAGCCTCCCTTTCTCTAGGCATTGAGTAGCAATGTTCTTACAGAAGGTAGGCTTCTATGTAGCCCTAAGAGTTGGACCCCTACTGCTCTAGGCCAAGACTATGAACACTTTCTTGGAAAGGACAGTTAATATCCAATCTCTGGAGCAACCATTGGCCTCTAAGATAGTAGGAGGAAAGCAGCCATAGACGATACAGAAACAATCCATGGACGTGTTGCAAGTACATGTTTACTTCAGCTAGCAGACAGGCTCTGACTTGGCCCCTTGCTTTGCAGATCTCAGGCACATTCATTAGTCTCCCAAGACTGCTCTGAGAAAGCACCACAGATGGAGGTGGGTCTCAATGTGTGGTGGTTTGAAAGAAAATGGCCCCCAAAGGGAGTGGTGATAATGGGAGGTGTGGCTTTGTTGAAGTAGGTATGGCCTTATTGAAGGCAGTGTGTCAGTGTGAGGGTGGGTGTTGAGGAATATTTCTTTAATGATGCAAAGATATGTTGCATTCTTTAATGTTGCATTTGTTTAATTCTGTGAAGCTGTGATTCTTTGCCTGCCTAAAACACCTGATTGGTCTAATAAAGAGCTGGCTGTTTTCCCTCTCAAAGAAGCAGCTTCCATCCCTATCTATCTATCTATCTATCTATCTATCTATCTATCTATCTATCTATCTATACACTCTTCTCCCTTTCCCCTCCAGAACCCACTAAATAAAGATCCAACCTCACTCTGAAAAAAATAAAATAAAATAAAGAGCTGAACAGCTGATATCTAGGCAGGAAAGAGGCTGCCAGGCAGAGAGAATAAATAGGAGGAGAAATGGGGTTTAAGATGGAAGGGTGGGAGGAAGAAAAGGAGAAAGAGGCCAGGAACCAGTCATCCAGTCACACAGCCAGCCATGAAGTAAGAAGGAAATAAAGATATAAAGAATAAAGAAAGGTAAAAAGCCCAGAGGCAAAATGTAGTTAAAGAGAAATAGGATAACAGAAGTTAGAGAAACTGGCTAGAGACAAGCTCAGCTAAGGCCAGGCATTCACAAGAAAGTATAAGTCTCCCTGTATTTATCTGGGAGCTGGGTGGATGGCCTCCAAAGGGAAAAAAAATACTACTACAGGCAGGCTTTGAGATCTCTTTTCCTTAAAATTCACTCAGAGTGACAAACAGACCATTTCCTGTTGCCTGTAAGATGTAGGACACTCAGCTACTTCTCCAGCACCATGTCTGCCTGCATGCCACCATATCCCACCATGATGATAATGGACTGAACCTCTGATGTGTAAGCAAGCCACTCCAATTAAATGTTTTCATTTATAAGAGTTTCCATGGTCCTGGTGTCTCTTCACAGCAATGGAACCCCTACTAAATGGAATTTTAGTCATACATGATGTTTCGTGCCAGTAACCCAACACTCAGAAAGCCGAGGAAGGAAGGCAGTTGTGAATTCAAGGTTAGTCCCCACTTCACAGTAAGTTCTATGACAGAAACAGCCTGAGTTATCAGGACCCTGTCACAAGCAAACAAACCAAAATCAAACAAACAAAACACCAAAACAAAACAAAACAAAATACCCTCAAGTTTATTCCTTGTGTCTCTGACAACTAGAAGAATGATATCAGATCAACTGAATAGATTCAATTTCTGTGAATCAAAATCTTCAATCACATACTTGTCTCCGTGAAATGCATTCATTAATCAAGTCCAAGGCCCATAGTTCAAATTCTATTTTTAAATTTATATATTGTTCCCATTTTCTTTCCTCCAATGAAGAGATGATTCAAGATCTACTGTTACCTATTATTTTCAAGACTCCAAGCCTACTACATATGGCCCTCTTAGAGCAGAGCCATTGGCTCTCTGAGACTCTTGGTTTTCCTTATGCCAGCTGAAATCCCTGCAGTGACCACTTTGACACCAATGCCAAGCTGACTATTCAAAAACCTGTATTCACCACAGCTGACTACTACTCTGGTTCTCTTTTTAAAGCACAAATCATTTTCAAAACCCCAACATCTCCTTGAAGCATGAGTTCATCTTTTATTCATGGACTGTAGTGCAGCTACTGCTATTACTAAAATTCTGGCCAAAACTGTATTTGGCCAAATTTATGTGGTACCCTTGACTTGGAAAAAAATGCTTTAAATTTTCTTTTATAGTATATTCTGAATCATTTTATTTTTAAGTAGGTATAGTATTTTAATGTTGGAGTTATTATGTTTTAGCAAAAATTCTAGGGCAAACCCTTCACCTGAGCCCATCTGAGTAATTGATCCCTGAGCTTTAGTGCTGTACCCCTTCTCTGGTAGCTCCAACCACAATTCCTTATCTCCCCTGGCTAAAGAGTTGTGTGTTCTACAACGTGAGCTGCCCCAGCCAGACTCTGTTTCTAATATCATATATGTCTATACTGTCTCTACATCCACCCCTCTTCCTATGAACACTCTTATTGGATTTAAAGCTCACCCTTTTTATAGAGTGGTTTTTATAGAGAGATCTTTTAAAAATCCATCTCTAATGATACTATTTCTGCATAAGTCCTCATCCTTGGGGGTCCAGGTGTACCTGTTCTAGGAAGGGGTGATAGCTCAACCACAGCACTTGGTCTAGGCCAGTCATGATAATCCTACTGTCCTCTGTCGACAACACATGACTACTTCCGGCCAAGTGGTTCACCAGGCTGCCCACTGTGTGAGCTGAAGAAAATACGCTCCTATTTGCTTTGAAGGAAATCCAGATACGGTTCACGTGTGTCAGTGCCGCTGGATGTTGTCGCATGAAGACAAAGAGCTGAAAGCAGAGGCAGCCACCTAGTGAACAGAGGAAAGCCACAAGAGCCGCAGAGAAGTGGCGGCAAGTCTTCCCGACGCCGAGAGACTGAGTTAACCAACTCTGTAATTTCCTAGCTCTGCTTTCTTACAATGATTGATAATAAACTTCTCTTGATTACATCCCTGAATTCAGCTTTACTCTGGGCTACAATCAAACTAAGCCCTGCTGCTCTCTGAGCATTCCTTTCCAAGTCATCTCAGAAGATGACGGCAGAGGCCAAAGCGGCTGAGGATGCTGCTGATCCACCCTCCAGCTATAGAAGGCACACCAGCGCAAACCCATTTTCTTTTCAAATTTTCTCACTTTGACACTGATTCACTGAGCAAAAAGGCTGCAGCTGACTTTCAGATTTAATTCTAGCATGTAATGTGGAGGAAACCCGCTAGAAAGTGGTTTGGAATGAAAACAATTCTCGGAGGGAAAAAAATGGGACTATCCAGAGGAAAGCAAAAATAAATAAATAAACAAACAAACAAACAAACAAATAAATAAATAAATAAAATGGGAATTCTATGAAATGGAGGGAGGGATGGAGAGAGAGAGAGAGAGAGAGAGAGAGAGAGCTTCCTTCTCTGACAAGCTTGGGCAGGTAACAATTCCTGCACATCTTTAAACTGGAAGAAAACGAGAGCACAGCTCTCCCAGGAAGTAGGAAAGCACAGACTTGCGGGGAGGAAACATGGTCTGACTGCAGCTCATGCAGTTGTCCTAGATAGCAGTGACACAGCTCAGTGCCAAGGATGCTGGCCGGTCAAGGTGGCACTCAGATCAGAGGCCTGGGATCCCAGTCCAGGAGACAGACAGACAAATACAGTATCTAATACATAGTATTCAGGCTGGTTTTGCTCTAGTTTTTGTGAGATAAGGTGGCACTCTATACTTAGAGCTTACCTGGGCTATCCTTCTTCCTCTGCCTCCCAGGTGCTAGGATTGCAGATCTAGGTCACCTATCTTTGCTTTTTGTAGTGTATTTCCTTAATAACATGTCATATGCCTTCTCTAATGTATAGATAGAGTAGAAATATTCAATGTGCTATATATGTATATAAGCAACGCATATACTCAAAATACATTATATAATTTTTCCTAGCATGTTATATCAAGAGTGTTCATTTTATATTTATAATATAGTGTAGCATACCACACCCATCTGCGCTCTATGCACTACCACACAATTTGTGAACTGGGCAAGGGGCTGGAGATTGAAACACACAAAGACTCACAGACAGAGACATGGGTCATCCTTGATGACAGAATCCTTGAAACAGGAATGCCCCCTTTATTGTGCTCAGGGGCAGTTTATATAGTGTTCTGGCCATGCCCCAGCTCTTGGGATCTTTCAGCTGCAGACCCATCAGCCTGCCATCAGGGTCTCGTGCTCAGAGCAGCTGCAGGCTGTCTCAGAGCAGAGGAAAACAAGTTGTTTACAAGAAATTCAGGATCCGGGGGTTCACAGCTCCCAACAATATAGGTTTAATAGAACTGAAAAAAAAATCTGTTAAAAACACTCCTTGGTTTGGGAACTGTGGATCTACCCACACACAGGAAATGGCTGTGAAATCTAGGCACTGGACCCCTAAGCTATGGGAAAAGGAACTCCAGAAGATACTGAAAACAAAAATAGGAAAAGATTGAGGCAAATTTATAAAAGGAGGCAATGCACAAATTTCCAGTATTTGTAGACCTTGGCCTGAAGGCAGGTCAATAGCAAGCATCCTGTGGACTGACTACAATGTGATGGAATTGGTCTGTGGTACCAGAGGACAATGTTTAAAGTGATTTCTCAGCAGCTGCAGAATGAGGGGAGGAATCCAGAGACAAGAAAACCACCATGAGGAATCAGGAAATCCTCCTTCTCCGAACAAGGTTGGGCAACAAGGCAAAGGCCGTCCAGACTGAAAGCATGCCTTCCACAGGTAGAGGATTGCTAGGCCAACTACTGTCCAACAACACAGCCCAACACCGTAAACACTCTCAGGGGAGAACAGAACCCACCGCATTGACCGCATTGTCCACCCTGTGTTCAATGCTAACAGACTGCTAAGAAATGGAGAATATGACCCAGAATCAGGGGAGAAATTGGGTCTCTCAAGTGAGTAGACAAAGATTAATGAGGAATTAGAAAAAGAAAATGCTGCAGACTTCTGAGAAACGCATAAATAATGACAGCCGTTTAACAACTGGTCTTACATATTTGTTAAGAATTCCATATTTTCCTAAGGAAATTATATAAAGTTGCTCACTCTGGTACCATCCTGTGTCTCAAGTACCTTATGTAATGTGACCACAATAATCTAGTGAAACAGAGAAGTTAAGTCAAGAAAACAAAATGTGTTTTTAACATACAAATTACTAGGTCACATTATGACATGTTTCCAACAAAATGTGTTCATTGATTTTCCTCTCCTTCTTCTCCATCCTCCTCCCCCATGCCCAACAACCCTCCACTCCCAGTGGCCTCCTTCTGTTTTAATGTCACATGTGTCCTACCCGGATCACCTCTTCAACACCCCTGATCCCCTGATGTTCTCTCGTGGTCTTCTATACAGTTTCACTGGCTGTATCTGTTGATGCCCACTTTTATACATGTATGCAAACACTAACAGTTAGGGCCCATATATGCGAGAGCTTGGGACTATTTTTCCGTCCAGAGCTCAGGTTACTTCTCCTTATACTTCTTCAGAATTGACTCCTTTTCCTATAAACTTCATTATGAAAACCAAATTTTCACTCCCAAACTCCATGTGACATTGAGACATCTCACCACAATAGACCATGCTGTGCTTCTCCACAAAATGAGACGGTGTGGATCTACATAAACTCTTTTGCCAAGAGACAAACAGAAAGCAAACCTGCATGAGATTTGCTAACCCCTCCACCACTATCATAAAACTAAGACCACAACACAGATGCTCTATCTGCACTAAATACAAGAACTAAAAGTAGCCAGGAAACCCGGGACCAAGCAGATACACTGCTGGTGATGTCTATATAAGGATTAACACGGCATAGTCACTCCACCTCAGTTCTCAGTGTCCCCCCAAATCACCTCTTCATATAATTCTTAAAAGGCTCTAACAAGGCACAGGCCTAGGTACTACAGTTGCAAGGAAACAGAGCCATTTCTTCTCCCAGCCTGGATTTAACAGAAATGCATTTGAAAATCAAAGTAATTCATATTACAAGTTCCAGCAATGCTGGGAGCATCAAAAATAAATAAATAAATGAATAAATAAATAAGCAAGTTTCTCCTGCAAAGCCCATCAAAAATAAAGGAGGTGGTACCGAACAGAAAATCTAATCAGAATGGAATTCTGCACTTCTGAATTTTCATACCTAATGTTCTATAAGCCTAGAAAGGGGACTTTAGAACTTCTGATCAGACACGGAGATGTTAGACTCTGATGGGGGGGTACGATGTTTGTTATTTATTGCTCCGCTTCACCTTTTCGTAGGGAATAGTTTATTTATTTAATTTCCCTAGGAGAACATTTTTCCCCCTCTGACAAACAAGTGCCAAAATGAAGACAAGTCAAACATACAGATTGCTCTAAAATGGATGTGTATTTTAAATGCTTGCTGTTTTTCATCTCACTGTGTGGAGCTGACAGCCATGGTCATCCCTGGGGAGTCAGTAGGCTGGTGTCAGGACCATCAGCTTTCCTAACAGCTCAGCATAGCTACTCACTTCAAGCCAGGGTACTGCTCATCAGCTCTGTGTCCTCACAATGTCCTTGTGATGACTGCATCTTCATGTCCTTTGATGTAGGAGGGTCATCTGTCTATGTGTTACTTTCATTGGTTAATANACAATTTGTGTGTTGTTATTTCGGGGTATAAGCTAGCCGTGCGGGAGCCGGGCAGGACAAAAAGCAGGCCCGTGCTCCCCACACAGAGATGTATCTTACAGATGGACATGAAGGAAAGTCAAAGTAAATATGAATACCTAGAGGCAGACTCTATCTGTGACTTTAGACACATGGGTCCTTTGAAGGGATGACATTAAAGGGGTCTTTGGACATCGGTGAAAGGTCATATATACATACCTGGGAATTTTTTGGGGGGGTAAATAGTTTTTTCCCACTGTACTTTCATAGAACAACACAATCCTTGGTTTGGAAGGAACTTTGTGGGCTGTCAAACTCAATCATATTTTCCAAGCAGAAATCTTGATGACTCCCAATTCTCCTTAGGATTTTAAAAATGCATACCAGAAGAACCAAATTAAGTCTCACTGACATCCAGGGTATTCCAAGTTGCAGAATTTTTTGAAGTCACTTTCCCTGTTGTTTTGGATATAAATGAAACCTAACTTCTAAAAATTCACCTTAATCTCTTCATTGATACTTTAAGTCTCAAATCTGAATTGCAATAAATGAGGTGTCCATGTCAGGTACATGAGGACAGGTTGTTATCAGCTGCTTGACCCCACCTCATGAATGGTTTCTTCCCCTATGAATGTTCAGAATGATAGCTAAGCCAATGGAATGAATATACTGGGTACATACTGCTAAATATATTATTGAATATAATAATGCTCTGGGGGTCTCAGAAGCATTCAGAATTTTGGCAAATAGAGTCAATATTTACTGAGTATTGACTGCAAAATGATAAAGGGTTTGGAACTATTTCTCTGGAAGAATAGAAACCTATTTGCTAATCGCTAATAATTTTCCTAAATAAATTGCTAATCAACCATTGTGAACTTAATTCTAGAGGACAGAATAAAAGACAAAACACATAGAAATGAAATAAAGCAAAATGTTAGTTTCCTCACTATGTCAATCAGAGAAGAGGTTAGTTGGGAGAAGGTAAATGGTGAGATCCTTGGGAAACCTTAAAAACCTATTATTCATTCATTTATCATGAAGGGAGGCACATCATGTTGGGAAAGATGTACCATTTGATAGCGCCTCCCTATATGAAATCATGAACAGACCAGAGGGTTCAAAAATGAGTGAGAGAATAATCCTTTAAAATCCTACTTCTCACCTCTTAAAGAGGAATAAAAATGCTTAAACCACCTTTTATTTTTATTTAATTAGTGACTTTCACTTTTGGAAGTCTGCAATGCTAGCAATGGTTTTCATATGAGTCAATACATACAGTCTTGGCTCTAGATTCATAGTCCTACCTCTTCTGTCAGCTTATGGAACATGGAGAAAATTCACTACAGGTTTTAATAGGTTTAGAACTACGCTGATCTTAAAATTCAGTGTCTCAAATTGCTATCAGACCACCCTAAATATGGAAAAGAAAGCTCCAATATGCTGCATTTAAACCAGCTTTCCTCGGGGGAGGTGATCCGGTTGCAGCAAACTGCAGACCTTGGAACCTTATTCCCATGGTCCCTGCATACTCCACTTCTAAGACATATTAGGCACGTTTCAGGAGTTCACGTCAAACAAGTTGTAGGCAGTCATGTATATGAGAGTAATTTAAGGTTATCACTCAACTCATCTCTTCTTGGTGTAGTCTCTCAAAACAATTCCCCATTTTCTCAATACTCTCTCCTTCTAGATACCTTTAGAAAACAGTTAAAGATGTATACATACATAATTGGAAAAATACAGGTACATCACACTTCTTCCCAGATTTTATGTATTTTTACCTCACAGAGTTGACATAGGCAAGACTGAGAGGCATGGAAGCTCCATACCCTTGTTCCTCCTATTGGCAGGTTAGTTAAAAACAACTACAAAGGGCCTAGAATAGTTTTATTCAAGCTCTAGAAATCAATAAAATTTCAAGAGCACTAAGTGAACATACTACTCACTGGTAGAAAGAAACATCACAGTCAGACGGTGGGTGGAAATTCTATGGTGTTTGTTGTGACTCGGACTTCACCTGGCTACTGCCTAGTGTGTCATGGCCGTTCGCAAGTGGCCAATCCCAGCTGCCTGGAAGAAACTAACAGGAACATGTCCTTGGTGCTATAATTTGTCTGTTAGCCATCTCGGTCTTCAGTTTCTGTCTGTCTTGATTTACAGCTCAGACAAGAAATGGTAACAAATTTGAATCTAAGACTGATAAAGACTTGAAAGAAAATGACATGTGTTAGCATGCTACAGGGAACTACAGACTCTAGGCACTGAGGGTATGAGTATAGGGCTATGGAGAGAGGAATATGGTAGGACATCCAAAGTGCCAAGAAAAAAAAAAAAGATTGAAAGACCTTGGAAAATTACTTAAGGCACTTAAAAGCACCTAAATATTGTAGTGGTTGGGGAAGCTTAAAAACAAACAAACAACATTTGCCTGGGACAGAGACAGGTAGGTCCTGGTAATACCTCTAATCTAGATGATTCCAAGCCTGGCAGTGGGGCACTTGTTAGGAAAAGTCATCAAGGTCACCTTGCAAAGACTGAAAAGGTACAAGACACATTCCAAAAACACCGGAAATCATGGCCCAATCAAAAGGACAAAATAATGTCTAGAAACCACACTGAAGAATCTCAGCTGTCACATTTATCAGGCAGTGACATTTAAGCAGTGTACTTACATATACTGAAAGAGCTCAAGGAAAATACAGACAAAGAACAAGGAGAAATCAGGAAGATGAAATAGAAGCAAAATTAGAATGTCAACAGATCTGGAAATTGCGTCTAACAATCAATGAACAGAAACTCTGGAGCTTAACATAAAAGAAATAGAGTGAAATTCAGTACAAGATTTCAATAGCAGACTTGATTAGATGGAAGAAAGAATCAGTAACTTGAAAACTTGCCATATTCACTCTGAACTTAACAAACAAAAGAGTGAAGAAAATCTAAAAGGACCTAAGGGAGTTCTTGGGTCATTGACAGGTTTCAAAACAAGAGGGGAGAAAGGCAGCGAGGCTGTCAAAGAAATGATAGCCGTAACTTTCCAAACTCAGTACCATATGGACATGCAAACACAAAAGAAGACTAAGGGAGAGAAAGGCAAAGACAATCAAGATACAGCATAACCAAACTGTAAAACACCCATAGCCAGAAATAGGAAATCTGAAGGATTACAGCTGCACAATAAATAACTAGAGATGATCATAATATACTCATTTTCAAGCTAGGAGAAAGAATTTGGAAGTTTTTGTCACAAAATAAAGGTAAAAATAAAAGACAGTTTTGCCTGAGTAACTATTATATAGTATACACGCATTGTTGTAGACTATTAGTTAAATATGTGTTACATTTATTTAGGCTGTGTGACATTTGTTTAATGATGCAAAGACATGTTGCATTCTTTTATGTTGCATTTGTTGAACTCTGTGAAGCTGTGTTACTTTGCCTGTCGAAAACACCTGATTGATCTAATAAAGAGCTGAACAGATAAAAGTAAGGCAGGAGGATTGATAGGCGTGGCTCGCAGGCAGAGAGAATAAATAGAAGAAGTAAAAGAGAAAAAAACTCAAGAAGCAAGAAAAGAATGAGAGGAGCCAGTCACCCAGCTACACGGCAAGCCATGGATAAAGAAGTAAACAAAGGTATACAGACATAGAGAAAGATAAAAGCCTAGAGGAAAGAGATAGAAGGAATAATGCAAGTTCAGAAAAGCTGGCTAGAAACAGGCCAAGCTAAGGCCAGACATTCATAAGAAAGAATAAGATTTCATTTGGTTTATTTGGGAGTTGGGTAGTGGTCATCCAAAAAGCAAAGAGCCATAGAGTCAAAGAGTAAAGCAAAACAAAGCAAAGCAAAACAAAGAAAATAAGAAAGCAAAAACAAAAAGCAACCAACTATAATGTATCACTCAAAAATCAACTAGTATGACATATGTATGTACAATAACTATACTTTTATGTATCACTGAGTTCAGAAACAACTATTGAAATAGAAAGACAAAGAAAATATAGGGAGGTGAAAAACAGGAAGAAAAGTTATATCATGCGCAAGTGTAAGTGTGTCTCTCCACACACAACTTATGGGCCGGTGACTATGAGGTGATGTGTTGAAAGCACTAAAGGAGAAGAAACCATGACAATTTCATATCCACTAAAACTGTTGTTTAGACTGACAAAGAAATTAAGGCACTCCAGATAAACAAAATCAAAAATAGTTCCTTATCTTAGAGCTGTCCCCAAAGAAACGTCAACCGGTATCCTTGGACTAAGTGAAAAGAAGCTGGGGATAACAAAAACCTTATGAAATTATAAATTTTTAAGAAAATATAGATACATAGACAACATTTGTGAAACGTATTGTTTGAATTTTAGTTTATAATTTACCTTCAATTTTTATATAAGTTTAAAAATGCCTGAGTGTGCAACACACTCATACACACACACACACACACACATATATAATCTGTGACCTCGAGAACATAGAGTGGTGGAGAGCTACACATTGTAGAATAAATTTTAATCTGATTAGACATTAATTTAACAGATTGCTATAATTTAGGTTAAATGAATATATGTATTTCCCCCGTGGTAACTATAAATGAAACAAGTTAGACAGACAGACAGACAGATGAGGGGATTTATTGAGGGAAACCTGCTCTTATTACCATGGAAGCACAGAAGTCTCATGCAGGCTGTATGAAGACTAGAGATCCTGAGATGCGAGACCCATAACTCAGTTTTATTTCCAAAGCTTCAGAGCCAAGGGAACTGATGATGCATTTCCCAATTTCTTATCCAAAGATGAAAGTTGTTGAAAGTTTTGGAGTCTATGTCCTGGAGAACTTGAAGTTCTATCTGTTTATATTTTCATTTGTTCTTTTAGTTTGAAAGGGATGTGTGCATAATTGTGTATGTGTGCATATGTGTATGTGAATGTATATGTATGTGAGATTATGTGTATGTATGTGTGTATGAGTGTATGTGTGTGTGTGTGTTCATTCATAGGAATGCAGCTGTCTGTACATGTCTTGGAGGCTAGACATGACATCAGGTGTTGTCCTCAGTCCCACTGTACCTTATCTTTGGAGATAGGGCCCCCCTAAACCTGGCTAGGCTGGCTGCCCAGTGGTCTTCTGGAATCCTCATGTCTCTACTTCCCCAGCACTGATATTACAGACACACTGCTCCACACAGCTTTTTACATGAGTGTTAAGGATTGAAACCCAGGCCCCTAAGTTTGTATGTCTACTATTTTGCTGACTCATCCATATTCTCAGTCCGTTTATTTGTATTTGGGGGACACGGTTTCATGGAGCCCAGGCTGGCCTTGAACTCCTGACCCTCCTGTCTGTCTTCCTAGTACTATACCTGCAGGCATGCACCTCCATTCCCAGATCAAGAAGCTAAAGTTGTCATGTCCAAAGATAGAAACACCAGGAGCAGGAGAGAGGATGAAGAATATTCTATTCTTTACTCTTTTATGTTGTTATACAATCTGGGTGCTCAGCCAATTAGATGAAGCCTACCTGAGTTGAGGCAAAATCTTCTCTGTTTACACCCAGACCCCTTTCCTCATAAACACACTTCAGATTCATCCTGAGGGGGTGTTTTACTGGGGCTCTAGGTGTCCCTTAAGCCAGTCATGAAAATATTTAAGTTAATCATCACACTCCAAAGTCGAAGGACACTAATTGTGGGAATGGATTAAAGACAGCGTTCAGCTATGTGCTAGCTATAAGAGACACACTTTAGATGGAAAGTAATAGGACAGAAAGGTAGTGCAGACCAACATTGCCAAATCAGAGTGGAGTGAACACATCTGAGTCAGACAGAGGGGATTTTAAATAAAACTTGGTACTAAGACAAAGAATGATTTTATGTAAGAATAAGAGTCAATTCACCAATAAGACATAATGTTAAATACCATAGGTTAAAAATAAGTAGACATGAAAGATCTAACAGAAAAAATAGGTCATGCTACAACAAGATAGCATGAAAATTTAATACTCTAGTTACAGTAATGTATAGAGAACCAATTAGAAGACAAGGAAATGGAGAAGCTTTTTAAAATATCTTACAGACTAACTGGATCCAATACAAAAAGCTAGAACACTTTACGAAGCATAACAGAATATCGTTTTTAGTGCACTTGAGATATTCTCTATCATAAACTATATGTTAGATCACAAAGTAAGGCTTAGAAAATTTAGAAAGGACAGAAACCATACAAAATGTTACTTATTATCACAGGGAATGGAAATGAGAACTCAGTAGCTGAAGAAACATTAGAAATTTTATAATATGTCAAAATTAAAAAAAATACTAATAAAAATAGCCAAAGAAGAAATTAGAAGGACAACTTTCCAGGGTATATTGAGACAAACAAAAATAAAAACTCAACACTCCAAACTTGCATGATGATTGGCAAGCGGTGCTATAAAGTAAATTTATAGTTGTAAAAACTTACATTAAAAAAAATCTCAGGAAGGAAAGATGGCTCAGCTCTTAAAGGCTAGACTTACACCACCACCCCCTTCAAAATCTCAAATCAACAACATAGTTATCAGAATGAAGAAAGTGGAAATTAGCAAAAATAATTTAAAAAATAGAGAGAAAAACAATGGAATAAAGAGGTGGTCCTTTAAGGAAGATAAATGAAACATTCAATTTTAAAAAGAAGAAATGATGAGTAATGACAATAGGAATAAATGGGGGGATATAACAGTATTATAGAGAAGCAAATGAACAAAAAAGATTATAGGCAACCCCCGAACCACTGTATGCCACTAAATGAAACACTGTAGATGAGATGGAATCGTTCTTCAAAACCCACGCTCTACTTAGGCCTGCTCGAAGAGAAATAGGAAACGAGACTAGAACCACAAGTAGTCAGGAGATTTGAACCAGTAACTGTAGAACTCCCAGCAAAGAAAGGTCTAGGACGAGATGGCTTTACTAGTAGTTCTTTACAAACATGTAAACTGTTAATCTCTGGCCTCCTCAAACTCTCCCTCTACACCTTCAAAGGGGGGGAACATTAACAAAGAGAAGACTTCCTAGCCTTTTCCATGAGGCCAGCATCATTTTGATGCCACATACAACAATGACTTAGGAAAGAGCTTTGAAGGGCAATTACCATGATGAATGCTAGTCTCTTGGGAATAGAGAAAACATTAGCAAACAGAATACAATAACATCTTGAAAGGATTGTACACCATGACCAGGTAAAGTCTGTTTCAGGAATGCAATGGTGGTTTGACGTATGGATCTCACTCACTGCAATGCACCACAGCTAAGCGAGGCGACACACACCTATAATCTCAGAACTTGGGAAGTGAAGGCTTGTAGATCAAGAGCTCAAGAGCATCCTCATTCACAATAGGGGATTAAAGGATAACAATAACTACAAGAGACAAGGTCTCATAAACTAAACAAAACATTAACAGAGTGGGAAAAAATCATTATATCAATTAAGTCAGGAAAGCACCTGAC
>LOEQ01000673.1:220673-246502 GCA_001685075.1 Bramus lutescens | reverse complement strand
AGGCTAGCCGTGTGGGAGCTGGGCAGGATGAAAAGCAGGGCCCGCTCCCCTCATCAT
The DNA here is from genome assembly GCA_001685075.1 of Bramus lutescens. Classification (NCBI taxonomy): domain Eukaryota; kingdom Metazoa; phylum Chordata; class Mammalia; order Rodentia; family Cricetidae; genus Bramus; species Bramus lutescens. The sequence continues at coordinate 246,445 of LOEQ01000673.1, read as the reverse complement.
TACAGGAGAAAGCTTCATTGGGGCATTAATGGCTCTACTACAGACCTGAGGCAAAACAAACTCCAAGAACTGGAGGATATAGTTTTGGGGGGCTGGGGCTGTAATTAACTTGGAAGAAAATGACACAATTTTTTCACAAAATATGTTCACAGCTTTTGGCTCATTCCCCTGAGAGTGAGCTCTAGGACTCAACTAATGAGTCTATTAGAATTAATTAGCCTAATGTAAAATTATTTACTAATCTAGAGATGATCTCAAAGTAGAGAAGATCCCCAGGGAGGGACTGGCTGAGACAGAGAGAGGCTGCCCAGCTGCTTTTTTTCCTAGGATGAGTTAGAGCTCTCGGGGCTAGTCCCAGGCCATCTAGACAGTGTGACCTGGAATGATATCACTGAGTAGGGTGGCAAAATGTAATGTCCTTTCTCCCTTCCCTCTGTAGCCCTCATGTATGAAAGGAGCACTGTGATTCTGTCAGCCTTCTTGAAGTGGGCATGACCTGGAACTCACTGGACCCAGAGAACCTTTCTTTCTGTTCTACACCCTGTGACTTGGCAGTTCCTACTTGTTGGCTGACTTTTGAGGGGGAGAAATGCAAAACAGCAGCAACTGCTCGTTGGAGGGAAACAGTCATGGAAATTTTGCCCTTTATGGTTTGATCAGCATGTTTGCATCCCAAGAGATGTCAGAGAAGGCTTTCTGTGGCTAGAAAGATCATCCAGGGTCATTGCCAACAAACCTGGTGCCTGGCACAGACTCTGAGGAAGGCTGAATCTGCAGATTCTGTCCCCAAAGCTGTCCTTCAACAAACTAGTCATCCCTGCCATCGACAAGGTCATCTGCTATCTGCTACATTACTGTGAGTACCACAAAGTGAGGTAAGACGAGGTTCCTACCATTGAGGACAGCACAGCCTACCATGATGCAAATAAAAACATCCGTAGCTTAGCTGTGGGGGAGGTTGAAGTGACTAGGGAAGGCTTCCCAGGAGAAGTAACACTGAAGTCAGAACTAGAAAGAGCTCAGAGAAGCAGAAGAGTAGTGTGAAAAGCAGTTGAGGGAGATGCAAAACGGCGTCACAAAGCTTCTTGTACACAGACATGGGGGAATCTCCAAGAAACATTGCTACACAAAAGGACAGGATGCAAAACCAGCCATATACATTAGTTTGCTTTCTATTGCTGTGATAAACACCATGACCAAAAGCAACTCTGAAGGAAAGGGTTTGTTTGGTTTACATGTCAAGGTCCATTATCCAAGGCAGACTCAGGAACCATGGAGGAAAGCTGCTTACCGGCTTGCTTTGTCATGGCTCACTCAGTTTGCTTTCCTATGCAATGGAGAGCCATGAGCCTAGGCGTGCTTCTGCCCAGTGTGAGCTGGGGTCTTCTGTATCAATCATTAAGCAAGCATACAATGCACCCACAGACATGACAAGAGTCCAGTCTGATGAAGGATATTCTTCAATTTAGGTTCCCTCTTCACAGGTTATTCTAGTTGTGCCAAGTGACAAAAAAAACCTAACAAGCATAGTGTGTGCTGTATGATAGGCCTGGTGGGGGAAAAGAGAGAATGTTCTCTTCATATGTATATGGAAGGCTACTAATGACATTGATTTGTCCTGGGAGAGAGGGAGTGGTCTTCTGGGGTACAAGACTAGGGGAAAGACATTTCACAAGTATTTCACCCTCTTTCCTTCTGTGTCTTTTGAATTTTGGAATGTGAATAAAAAATAGACACAGAAATGGAGTAGAATGAGTATTAGGATGCTCATAGCATATTTTATAAACCACGGAAGCTGAAGCAAAGGGATTATTCCAGAAAGACTTGGGAAGAGTTATTAAATCGAATAGGAAAATGCTTCACAAGATCACATTTTCCCTTCAAGGGGCACTGGATCAGAGTGTGGGCATGGACATTGGGGGAGGCTGGTACCAGGAAACACTGGGGATACAGGAAGAGAAGGAAGACAAGAAGGTCACAGCAACAGATCAAACATGGCTCCCAGATGTGGTTCCTTTCAGAGAAGGAGGTCTCTCTGTTGCTTTCCTTTTCTGTACGCAGTTCTTCTACTAACCCTCCAACATCTCTGCAAAGCCAGATGCCAAGCCAAGCCTCTGTTCATTGAAACTCTGAGTGGCATGAAGTGGCCTTTTCAACAAAAGCACATTTCTCTGCATTATCTTCTCATGATTATGAAGAGGCCATGCATCTTGGAGGAAGCAATGCTGCTGACATGGTCCAGGTCAAGCCCCCAAACCCTGACAACACACAGAGTGCATCTCATAGAGCCGTGGGCACCTGTGCAGAGGCGGACCAGGAGCATGAACTGAATCACTTTTGCTTCTGTAATGATGTGGCTCAAATGGGTGACCTCTAGTCCCAGGCTGCCACTCACTTCTGCTAAGTGCTGCTTTGAAAGGTCACAGGAGTTCTCTGGACCACATCAAACTTTCTCGGCTTGGCATCTTGCTGAGTTTGAAAGCTGAGATGAACAGCAGAGCCTCAAATAGTTCCCATATCCGGAAATAGCCTGTGGCAATTTGGTGTCCTCTTCCTCCTCCAAGGAATTCTTTTGTTTTTCTCATCTGTGGGGACTAATCTTCCAGTGTTTCTGGCAAATGAAATCCAAGAGAGGCTGAAAGTATCTATGAACTGACCCTCCTCTGGAGGTCAGCAGAATCCTCCTCTGGATGCCATCTTGGCGCCATCTTGGCAGGAGGACTGCTGGCAGCCAGACTTTTGCAACCTGCCCTGCCCTGAGGAAAGCCAACTTCTCACCTCCACTCCTTATCTACACACAAAAGACTAGCCCGGGGGACAAAGAGCTACATGGTGGTGATTCCCTGTGTGCCAGATTCTTCCTCTTGGGCATGCTCTGGGAGTATACCAATGAGGCTGGGACTTACGTTACTTTTTGAGAAAAATGAGTCATACCCGGGCCATGGCTAGAGCCCGACTTCAACTCTCATCTAGGGCAAGAAGAGGAAGCTCTTGAGTGGGAAGAGCAGAGGACAGCAGCACAGAAAGCTAACTTGGTCTCACATTTTAAATTAACCCAGATACAGAGGGCTGGGGATTAGAGAATGCTTCCATTGGAAACAAAACACATTGTGTGCATCTGATAAGAGGGTGCTAGCTCTCTCCTGCAGAACCCAAGTCCCTGAAAAAAAAAATGATGCTCAATGTTATTTTTAAATTGGGATGCTAAATAGGTTTGCTGACTTTAGGGTTGCCTGTGGTTTTAAATGATTTCAACTCCTCTAAAAAGTTGGGTTGCTGAGTCTAGTACTTAGAGATTGACAAGTAAGTAGGAGGTGATTGGTGAACAAGGTTATTGCAGCAGAGTCAAAGAAAGGGAAGCCATCATTTGGGAGGTCCATCTGAATAGCACAGAAAATGAATAAGGAAGGGGTGCTCTGCAAATTCAGGAGGCAAATATCCGCATGCGTGGCACAGTAATTGAGAGCTACACTTTATTAAGGATACGCTATCTGTAATGAATGAATGAAACATGACAACAGGCTGAGCTGGCACGGGTTGTGTCTAAGCTCTCCCTGCACAGTGCATAGCAGCCCCCTCCACACTAACACTCACCTTCATAGTCTGTTTTCTCCACTTACTTTTGCTTATCCATTTTTGTTCAATAAATAAATTTGCCTATATCTTGTCCCGATAAACAGCTACATTCTTCACGTAAACATTGATTATTCACTAGGTGTTCTTAATGTTTCAAGTCTCTGCCTCTGCTAAGGGCACCTTGCACATGGCTCTGGCCAAGGTGATTAAGAATAGATTGCAAAATGAACTGGCTCTGTGTAGACTATAACATCCCAGACGGCTAGTTGTTTCTCTCCTTCTATCAGACCCACCTAGGACTAAAGTAATCATCTAAAGATACAGCCTATTTATTCATCTAGCTATTATTAATAATCGCTTTTATTACTAACTGGTCTAGGTGAATGTAGGTTTCTTCCAAGAGAACACTGGCTAATAAAATGAAGAAATCAGAAACGCATGGTGGCACAGTTCTGTGTGCATCTCAGGACAGGCAAGAGCAGGAAGAGGGTATCTCTGCTTGACTGAGGCTAGAAGCTTGGGATAAGGTAACTACCACCACCGAGAGGTGGACTCCTGAAAAAGATGGGAGAAGGAAGCAGTGGGGATGAAAGAACAACAAGAGAAAAGTGTGCTGTGCCGGTCGCGCTAAGCCACAAGAAGTTCAGTCTGCTAAAGTGTGTGTGAAGTGGGTGGGGGCTGGTGATAAACAGTGCTGTGTATGAGGCAGTGGCCGGATCTCAAGAGCCATGAGATACAATGTATGCTGAGTCTTGAAGGATGACAAGTGAGACAGACTCAAGTCAGCTTCTCATGCCAGGAAAAGCACCACTAAATGACCATGGCCATGCTGCTTAGGGCTATGCAGACCCAAATCAGGCCAGAGGTGATGAGGAGCTGAACTGAGTGCATGGCAGTCAGTGGGGAGAGAAATGGACAAGTTTCTGAATGTATTCAGGGGACAGAGATGATAGAATTTGATGGCAGATGTCCACAGAGTGGGGTGTGGATGGGATGACAATCTTCCGGCTCATTTTCTATTTTAATTTCACAGCATGAGTTTTGGGAACACCAAGCTGAAGCTTTTTCTATCTCTCCTGCAAACATGGCTCCACGGTCGGTCACAGATCCACACAACCATGAATTCCTTTCAGGATATCAAAGTCAAAAGCCAATTGGTTATAAACACCCAGGACCTGGCACACTGTCCAGATGCCCTCTGAGATGTGGCCTGAGGATACTTCTTTCAGACTCGTTTTCTGCAAGGAAGCTCCAAATGGCAGGAAGGTCAGGAGGGGAAAAATTAGAGATAAAAGGAGGGAGGTCTCCACTGTGCTGGAGCCTTGGCATTTGAGGCTGCACAGTGAGTATGTGCTTCCTTCTGAGGCCACATCACAGTGCAGGGATAGGAGGGATAGGAGGAGGTGTCTAGGGCTTAGTGGTATGCAGCCGTGATGCTCCTGAGAAGAAGCTGATGTCATATGGCTACCTACAACATTTCTGATATTCCCTAGGACATTCCCCAGCCTCCCAGCAAGCTGGGCTTTGCCTGTCCTTCGCCACTACACAAATATGTTAACAGACATCTTAGTATTTTGAATAATATGACTGTTGTGTGATTAGATGTTGCAAATATATTCATCTGTTTTGTCATTGATGGTGTCAACTGGCATTTATTTTGTTGTTGTTTCTTGGTACCCTATACAACAGAATGCAGTGGGCTCTTAAATAGACCCTGAAGAACTCAGGAGGAGAAATGGCTGGTTTCGCTTCCACCCATCTGCTCTTCCAGCCATCTATTTCTTTCTTCCATTCCCCTCAGCTTGGCTTAAATGGGAGAGATAAGAAAACAAACTCACAATAGCTACCCTGTGCTGAGAAACTTCCAGAAGCAGTAGCACCAGGCGAAAGGTGTCCTCTCTGTCCCATGGAGGAAAGAAAAGGCAGGATCTGAGTTTGTGTGGCAGCATTACCAGCATCTTCAAGGATGTGAAGACGCAGAAGAAATCACACCGCCCCCTTAACCTCAGCTTTCAATCTTTCTCCCTAGGTTCAGAAAATAACAGACAAATCAGCAGGAGAATTAACTGCAGAAATCCAGTCTTAAACTTTGAAAATAAAATTTATTCAATCTGACATATTATGGAAAAACCCATTATGGGTGTGGGGAGAGAGGATTAGGTGACCAAGGCCTCCTCAGTGAAAGGAACAGGACAAATCACACACCTTTCTGAAATCATTCCACAGGGCAGAAATTTTTTCATCTCTGTCGGGGAAATACAAAGTTTCGGTCTTATGAAAAGGTAAAGAGTAAGACACAGTCCTATCCTCTTCTGTAAGGCCATGGTAGCAGGCAGCCAGCTGTGCTTTTTTTTTTTCCATAAGGCTCCTTAGAAATGGAAAGGGGACGAAAGACAAAAGGCTTCAAACATCCTGAAAATGGCTCCCAGTGACCTGCAGTAGTCATAGTGCTGTTACCTCCTGACCGAATTGGTGGACTAATCAAGAGCCTGAGATGAATGGGGAGAAACAGGGTTTGGCTAAAAAGTTTCCAGGAGGGCAACTCCCAACACACAGGGCCATTTCTTAGGTATTTTGTTGCTATATTCCCTTGACAGGATGGTGCAGAGATGGACAGCCCAACATCTGGTTCTTCCAGTGACTGTAAAACCCACTATAGACTTACAGTTCAAATGGTTTCCTGGGGACACAAAGGGAAGAAACTGGCCAAGGGAAAGAAGAAAGACTGAGGCAAAACTTAATAGAAACGTTCTACTCAGACTGCTGTTGGGCAGTTAGTTTTCTTAATACAAAATGACATCACATGGGAAGCACAACACTCAATTTTACCATTTCTTATGGTTGTTTTCTCTGGATAGCAATAATCAGTGATGACTTTGCATTGCTGTTGTATTTACTCAACAGGACCACCTTGCATAGGCCCCATGCATTCCAGATGATCTACAGCCATGAACCCAGCGATACCAGCCTGACTTTGAGAAGATGACATTATTAACATTCTACCAGCAAGAATGGTGATCGAGGGCAAGCAGTGAAAGTCTCCTGGAGAGTACTAACTGCCCAATTTATTATGTCACAGCCTGAAAAGAACTAAGCAATCCATAGATTATATTATCAATAGAGAAACTATGTATTGACTCCTTCCTTCTTCAAACACTAAACTAGATGCCAAGGAGGGAGAAGAATAACCCTCACGTGCAGGGTCTATGACTCTACGTAACAAGATCCTTGCAGAGTAACCAGGATTCCTGTGCATGACTCTCACTGCATCTGGGAAATGCCAGGCAGTCACAAGCACCCAAGTTGCTATGCCAGGCAAGGGCATACCTACTTGAACTGAGTCCCATCCCTCCTCTATTACAGCCATTCGTCCTTGCTTTTTCTCTCACTCTCTCTGTCGTCGTCACAGGAAGAAGCCGCATATGTTGGTTGTTTGGCATAGCACCAGCTCTAAAAGGGCCTAAAACAGTATCTTCAGTTCCTTCAACCCATTCTCTGAGCCCAGATCCCAGCAATGGGCAGCTAGTAACTTCACAAAGAGCAGAGTCTTTGCAACTTCAAGATGGGCTCTGCTCTGGCTTCTAATCCCAATTAGCTCCCCCTGCCCAGGAAAGGAGCATCCCATGTTGAGATCCTTAGCCAGGCAGGAAAGGCAATGATTGTAAAGTGCAGACTACAACCACACAGAATTTCAACGGAGCTCTAAATTAAAAAGAAGAAAAAAGGAGGAGGAGGAGGAGGAGGAGGAAGACGAAGAGAGGAGGAGNAGGAGAAGGAGAAGGAGAAGGAGAAGGAGAAGGAGAAGGAGAAGGAGAAGGAATGTCCCGCAGTGGTGGCCCAGACCTTTTTAATCCCAGCATTTGGGATGCAGAGGCAGGTGAACCTCTGGGTTCAAGGCCAGCATCCTTGAGTGAGTTCTAGGACAGCCAAGGCTACACAGAAAAACTCTATCTCAAAAAAAAAAAAACATTTAAAAAGTGCTAAGACAAGTACAATTTGTTTCCCTTCTGAATATTAATTTTATGATCTCCAGGGTCATCCTTTTGCCCTAAGTTCAGGATTTTATGATTTTAATGGCTGAGTAATATTCCATTGTGTGTATATATACATGATTTTCTTTATCCATCCATGCAATGTTAAACACATACTTTTATTCCTTGACCATAGTGACTGACACTGCAAAATGCATAAAGTATATACGCATATTTTGATACACTAATATCAAATATATACACTAATTTCATTTCTGTTTGATACACTAATTTTCTTTCTGTTGGCTAGAAACCTAGAAGACAATGAATGGCTATATCAGATTCTTCTGTGTCTAGTTTTCAGAGAAATTTCCATAATATTCCCTATAATATCTATAATGATTTGTATTCCCCAAAACAAAATGAATTCACTCCTTCTCAACATCCCCACTAATGCTGGCTTTTTAAAATATTACTTATTTGTTTATTTTTGTGGTTTTGGTACTCATCATTCTATGAGGTATGAGCTGATGTCTGTCCAGGGTTTTCATTTCCCTGGTTATGAACAGTACAAGGCACTTTTTTTGGCCACTTACATATGCTTTTTCAAAAATATGGAGATAGGGTCCTCTCAACTTTGTACATAGTAATAGAAGCACTGAGTAATGGTTCTCAACCTTTAGGGGGTCAATTGATCCTTTCACAGGGGTCACCTAAGACCATAAGAAGACATAGAAATTTACATTATGATTCATAGCAATAGCAAAATTACAGTTATAAAATAGCAACAAAAATAATTTCAAGATTGGGGGTTAGCGCAGCATGAGGAACTGTATTAAAAAGTGGCAGCAACGGGTTGGTTGTGGACTACTGGCATGGAGAAATTTAAATTGGGACCTGGTATTTCCCTGTATGAAGCATAAACCAGCTACATGGCAGCTATGGGCCATGTAGTTTGTGGATGGTCCTTCAAGAAATAGGAAAGTCTAGAGACTTCCTGGCTCTCCTGGGGAGAAAAATAAATCTGTACCTTCCTAAAAGAAAAAAGCTAAACAGCGATATCTGTAACTCACTGTTGCTTTTCTGAGAGACCAAAAGAGGACACAGTACGGATTTGAAATCCTTAAGGAGGGGTAACCAATGAGGAATTTTTTATCTACTACTGTTATGAACCCAATTAGATGTATTTTGAGGAAAGGGTGTGTGTATATTAGATTTTAATTAAGTAGTGTTAATTATAATCTATGAGATGTGCTTACTGCTTATCAGATAATTATGAGAAAGCAGATTTGGCTGCTGGCTTGTGACTAATTAAGTGGAATCAGGAATGATAATTATAGATTTCATTTTGGTTTGCACTCATTTAAAAAGGGGGCAAATCTTCTAGACCAGGGTGAAGAGGTCCAAGGGGCAGGACCCTGGTTCACCTGGAAAGTGCAGTCTGACTTTGAAGACTTGAAAGGAGCAGAAGAAGGGAAGGCACAGAAATCTGATATGGGCAGTTTACCCTGTTTGTGTGCAGAGTCTCCCACAGCTGGCCCCTCCCCCCAGGATTCCATTGGGGTCTATTTTAGTGAAGAACAAGTTTAAGCATGGGTGAGAGACCTTAGTGGTCTGAGGTCATCGGACTTAGGAAACAATAATGTCCCTGTATCTTTCAAGCTACCCGTCTTCTAGAAGTTTCAAAAGACAAATGACAGACCTATAATTGGTGTCCAGGATGCACTTCCTTCAAACGGCCATCCGGACTAAAGCTCTAGACAAACTGCAAAAAATAATTTCTTGCCTCGAGTTGCCTTTTGATGCACTATGCTGACATTTCAATTACATGTTTGCTCATTTAGCACTTGCTTCAGCCCAGCCTGCCATATCACAGTCTGGATTTCATGAGAGCACATGTTGTAACCATTTTTCTTTTTCTTTATTTTTTCTTCTTTCTTTTTCACTGTGTATGTTTGCTGTCTAATGAACATCCTCTAGGGCTATGGCACCTGAGATGCCAGAGTTAAGGGGAAAGAAGTCACCCCATCTTAATTGATCTCAGGTTGTCACTTTTTAGCAGTGTTATCTTGGGCAAATCACTTACCCTGCCTGTGCCCAAGGATGTTTTTTATGGCTTTTAAAGAAATCTGTAAGCTAGTTACAGTAGCAGCAGTCACTGTGAAGGATGCATAGGATTAAATGAAATACCTGAACTTAGCATGATGCATGGTGGATGGCAAATGTTCAGCAAGTTAGTGTCTCTCAGCTGGTCCATGAACTACCGGCCTCTGAACCACATGGGGAAATTTAACTGAGTCCAGTCCCCAAGCCTTGAGTCAGCAATCGGCCTAGGTGTTTCTGTTCCCAAGCACTGTTCAGGTATCTCCTACGCAAATGGCCATGACTGGGCTCAGGCCACGGCAGCAGCATTAGGACAGTAACCCTAGGAACACTCTCCTTCCACAGCCTGAGTCATCACAGTGCAAGGAAGAGAAAATGCACAGGGCAAATCAGCAGTTTGGTAATCCCATTTTACACCTGTTAGCACAAGGGTCAGAAACACTGCCTGGCTCAGAACTTTCATAATGTAGACTGTGCTGTGTGCAGGCCTGCCCTTGAAGAACAGGGCCTGAAGAGCTTTCCCTGGAGCTCAGAGGCAAAATGAGCATTCTCCAGGGTTCTGCAGCAACTCAAGATCATGCAATAACCCTCTTATTGCCGGACTGCTCAGTTTGTCACCAACAAATTCCCACACAGTGAGATCACTAGCTGGGAACACTTCCTGCCTGACACCCACACACAGAGTGGATCTCACATGCCTGTTAAAGGAATGCAACCTGTGGGCTGATGTACAGTTTCTGAATTACACCTGAATTACATGATAGTAACACTCGTGTTCAAAGCCACCCAGTCATCTCATTCCTAGTACCATGGAATTCGGAATCCTATCTTCTTGGCACCCACCGCCTGCTTTCACTTCACACTCAAGGGGAGTTTTCTGGCTTGAGCAATGTCTGCGCCCTTACCCTGTAGAGTGGGACCCAGGACACTTTCGAGCAGGTGTGCAGGTGCCTTCCACCCTTCCCGCTCTGCCTTGGATCACTTGATCTCAGGCCCTTGCTGAGTAACGTGCTGTCTGTGGTTAGCTCTTGAGTTAACTCAGCCTAGAGAGTGGAGGTTATTAGCATTGTCTTCGTGTTATAGGTGAAATTGAACACCAAATGATAGCACCTGCTCTGCTTCACACAGCCTGGAATGAAGAACCAGGATTTCCCGTCCCCCAGCAGCCACCAGAATGCCTAAGCAGCAACTTGCACTCCCCTGTCCTTTGCTTCTCTGAGCTCTGTGACATCCCAGCATGTGGCTATGACTGGCATGGCTAGGGTGTTTTCTGTTGCCTGCTGCCTCTTGTCTAGTGCCCTGCTCTTGATGTAACTTAGGAGTCACCTGGTTTTCCTGTTCCATTACCATCTCAGTTCCTCGGTAGGAAATCCCAAGTGCTGACTACAGAGTCCGTGGTGTTATAGAATTTTATTTTAAGATGTGTTACATTTGTTTATGCTGTGGAACCTTTCTTTTAATGTTGCAAAGATTTGTTGCATTCTTCTATGTTGCATTTGCTTAACTCTATTTAGTTGTGTTACTTTGCCTGTCTAAAACATCTGATTAGTCTAATAAAGAGCTGAACGGCCAACAGTAGGATAGGAGAAAGGATAGGAAGGGCTGGTAGGCAAAGAGAATTAAATAGAAGGAGAAATCTGGGAAGAGAGGACCAAGGATCAAGAAAGAGGTGGAGAGGAAGACTCCACTCAGCTACAGTAAGTCACAGAGTCAAAAAAAGTAAAGAAAGGTATATAGGATAAAGGGAAAAGCCTGGAGACAAAAGGTAGATGGGATAACAAGCTAAGAAAAGCTGGCTAGAAATAAGCCAAGCTGAGGTCAGGCATTAATAAGAAAGAATAAAACTCCATGTGACTTCTTCGGTAGCTGTGTGGCAGGCCCCCTAAGAGCAAAGAGTCAAATGAGTAAAGAGTAAAATCAGCCACCTATACCATATCATCCATGATGCACTTTCTGACTACTCCTCCTCCATCACTGAGCCCTTCCTCTAAAGTCTTTTCTGAAAGTAACTGCTCTCCTGAAGAATTCTGTAGCTGTTCCACCCTCTCTTACATGGGATTTTCCTGTTTGGAGGATCAAGCTACATTAGCCTTTTTTAAAAACATTGCCATCTAGCACAGAGCTTGATCTGTAGTTAATGTAATATAAATGACATGATGGAATAATTTGGACCCACATGACCTGCTTAGGCTGGGAGCATGAATACAAAGTATGAACCATTTCTCCTTGCGGAGAAAATTTTCACATGCCTCAGTATTTCAAACACAGAGTTCATGCCAGCACATATATGGGGCTCCAGTCAGGCCTTTGAACACATGGGTGCCAAGAATAGCAGTCATTATTTAGATAAGTAGCTATCCAGTTGAACACCTTTGTCGAGATAAACCATATGTGGATGTGAACTTGCGGCACATATTCGAGACCAGGATTTACAAAAAATCTAATTCTAGAAGTGCCCATTGAGTAGTTTCTATATATCAAAGTGCACAAGACTGCCTCTTCTTAAGTGAGTGCAAGTTTATCAAATATGGTCTAAGAACTTAGTGGGTCTTGGGGAAATTGGGTTCTAGCCTCATTTTACAGGAGTTAGTGAGGAAGCTCAGAAAAGGGAAGGCCACTACTGTCCATTGGCCTTCCTCCCACAACTCAACAACAAAAACAATCAACCATAGCTACAGATTCAATTAATGAGAAGCAATTATTATTAATTGCCCAAGGAGATGGGCGAGGACCACAGATGGCCTCTGTGATGCTCAGTCTTGACTGTTGACTTGGTTGGACTGAGATGGCTGGGGCTGGTCAAGTACATGTCTGAGTGTATCTGTGGGAGGGCATTTCCAGAGATGTGACAATGTCTGAAGAGCAACCACCTGCCTTGGTTATGTGGGTACCGTGCAATGAGCTGGGAGCCTAGATAGACTAGAAAGCCAGGCGTCATGGGCAAGCTTCATTCTTCCAAAGGGAGGATCCTAGTACTGCAGCTACTGGTCAGACATCTGATTCCAGTTTCTTCAGCTTTCAATGTGAACTCAATGCCATCAACTCTCCTGAGAGCACCCAGCCTTCAGCATCAGAAGGAAACTGCTGAGGCTTCCAGCTTTGGCTGCTGAGCACCTACAGCCTTCCCTGCCTCTCCAGAGTGCAGACAGCTATGTTTGACCTCCCCAGCCTCCTGTTGTCTAAGTCAATCCATTGAATCCCCTTCTGTAAAGGAATATTTTGGTTCTGTTCTTTTAGAGCAGCCTGACTAATACAGGTTCACCATACTAAGGTAACAGTAGGAAAAATGATAAGATTTCCATGGAATGAGGCTGAGGTCAGACCCCTTGGTCATGTGCTGGAATCTATACAAGAGACTAGCGTATAAACGAAGATGGAGAATCTAGAGGCTCCACAACTGGGGCAAAGTGCCCTGCATAGATGGAGAGGCAGTGAATTCAGAACAAATATAGTACCTACGGAAAAGCACAAGACACCATGAAGATGTGCCAACACTTCACAGCTAGTGGCATGCAGTCAGCAGTCAGAAAGAGCCGAGCAGCACAGACATTAGGGATGACGGCTTCATTGGTGGTTGCGTGAAAGGGAGGAAACGGAGATGACTGAATCCAAATATCCCAGCGTGATGTAATAGACAACCTGCTCCTAAGAGTGCCCAGCCAGGTGTTTCAATTTATAATGATAAGATCACTTGGGCTCTAACCCCATCACTCTCTAAGATCTATCGCAAGAAGATTCAACTGTAGAAGAAAGCATGGGTTTCTCATACAACACTACAACAGAAATACCTATAAGAACCTCCTGGAGTGTATGCAGTACCTTTAACAAGAGTAGCTCAGCTTGTAGGGTGGGGAAGGAGACAGACATAGGTTTTGGGTGGAAGGTAGCTGTGGGATGGTGATGCTAGAATTTGGGAGGCTTCCAGGCCTTCCTGTCCACTGTCTCAAGCTGATGTGAATAAAATGCTCCCACTTAATCGACAAGGAAATCAGATGCCAGACCGTAACATACAAAAAACACGGCAGCATAGCTAAGCAGGGTGAAAAGGGGTAGCTGCAAAGACCAACTCATAGGAAAAAGGAAAACTTGGAATCTTTAGAGCTCTGTCATCAGAGATAGGCATGGTAGGCCAAGCAGCACAATGAAAAGGTCAAAACTGAGTGCTCACTAGGATAAAGCATGGAAGACATGATAATCTAAGGGCAAAGCGGGGTTGCCTACAAAAAGCCCAGAATGTTATACAAAACTTCGTAATCTGAAATATCAGTACCATTGACTTTGACCAAGATGATGATGGATGGAATTAACAGACATTAAAGAGATATTCAGAGTATCTAAGACTGGGACTTCGAATGTAATAGAAATGTATGCACAGAAGAAAAGTGGTGCTGCATGCCTATAATCCCAGGTCTTGGGAGGCAGAAGCACGAGGTTTACAGGTTCAAGGCCACCTACTGCCAAATAATTACATTAGACTTTTGTCTCAAACACCAGCCCTTCACCCCAAGGAAAAGGAAATATGAGCAAAGAGTTTAAGTGGAGAATTTAGTAAAAAGGAAAAAGGTTTTAAGCATTTGAAAATAAAACAGTTATTAACCAGGAAAAAAAAAGCTGAAACAAAATAAAACTGAGACATCAGTTTATGCCTATCAAATTGGCAAAATTTAGAGATCAGGAGGCTGGAGAGATGGCTCAGCTCAGCAGTTAAGAGGACTTGCTGCTCTCCCAGAGAATCCAGGTTCCCAGTAGGCACTGGTGGTTCACAGTCATCCATAACTCTAGTTCCAGGGGCTCCAATGCCTTTGTATGACCTTTTTGGGCATCAGGCATACACATGTGACATGTACATACTTACAGGTAAAACACTCATACATATAAAATAGAATCTATATATATACATATATAAATTAGAGAGTTGAAGGGAGCCATGTGTTGAAGGCAGGGGGGCATGAACATAGGTGAGACTACAGCTGGCATTGGTAAACACATAAATAAATAGACAGACAGATAAATGCAAGATATACATAAGCATATGCATGTATATTCATGTAATAATTATACAGTTGAATGCATATATAAGTCGACTTATACACAGACAGATATTTACAGGGATCTAAATGAATTCAAATGAATGGTCTTTTGTGGAAAGGAGAGTGAAAACTTTCCAAATTTGTTTAAAAAGACTACCTTACTGTGAAACCTAATTAGAAAAAAAGCTTTACATATTTACTTTTACTAAATAGTATGATGCAAAGCAGGAGCAAAATCAAGTAGCATCCTAAAATTCACACCATTCCCAAGCAGAGTTTACATATACACCATTTAAGATCATCAGTATGGAGGCTATAACAATGATGTCATTCTTTTGCAATATGAAAGAAGCTCTGGGAGATGCCTCAGCAGTGAAGAGAGTGTAGTGCTCTTGTAGAGGACCCCAGCTGAATCCCCAGCCCCCACATCAGGCAGCTGTCAGCCACCTACTAACTCCAGCCCTAGGGATATCTGATGCCTCTGGTCTCCTCGAGCACTCAGATTTACAAATCCCCACACTCCAGACACACATGAACAATAATAATAAACAGAGAAAATATACAGTAATATTGCAAGTCTTTGTTAAAATCAAGAACCATTTATAATGGCAGGTAGAAAGGGGAAGGATTAGAAAGGGAAGAGGAAGCAAGGGAGGGGAAAGGAGAGGAGGGAGGGGAGGGAAAGGAAACCTCAGGTAAATAAAAGAATGAACTCCCCAGAGATCAGTGTTACAGCAAAAACTAACAAAATCTCACATTAAGTTTGAAACACAATGCAATTCTATAAACAAAGGAATGAGAAGGGGATGTAAAATATTGTTCTGAAGATTCAAATAAACACTAGAAAAACAAAAGGAGATACATCTGCTATAATCTAAAAACAAAATTGTCTTCATAAAAATGCAAACACCTCCTTTAAGCATTATTGAAACTTGCTAAGAGGTCAATAAAGTGATTTGGTATAAAATAAATATGCCAAAATCAGTATCTTTCACAATGCCTGCAATAAGCATTTATAAAGTGTAGTAATAAGGAAAAATCCATTTCAGACATTAAAATTATAGCATGCCCAGGAATTAATTTAATAGGAAATACACTAAACCTATATGAATAATAAAGGAGGACAGTATTTAGAAGACCTGAGCTAACTCTCTCCACTCTCATCATGGGCGGCCCCTTGAGCTGGTGCTCTGTGGACTCCACTTCTCATCTTCCTGAAGGTTTGCCTTTGAGAGTAATCCACTTTCTCACTGTGCAAGATCAGCTCTCTTACCACAAAACACACAAGTATCGGGTGTAGTATTAAGAGAAAACTAAATTAAGACATCCATCACCACACCAAACTTGCAAAATCAAATCTCAAAAAGTTGCCTGTGGTTGGGCACATGCCATTAATGCAATCCACCCACTTGCTAAAATTCTGTAACTTTAAAAGCAGCGCTCAAAAACCTTTTCCAGTTGTTTATACAATTTCACAGGGCAGCAAAACATTCGAGAACACGTGGAATGAATGTTCCCAACTGAGATCCAACCAGGAGACACTGGACTTCGTGCTTCAGCTCTCGGACTGCAAACAGGCATCCTTTTCATGGTGCATTGGGGGGCACAATTTTCTTAGTTTTGTGCTTGATGCTGGTGATGTAACTTTTAAAACAGTCCCCATGCGTAGTGCTGGGGTTCCACCTCCTAACTCAGGGCACAGAGTCTGAGCTTTGATTTACACAGAAAACAGATAAAGAAGCACTGTGGAGACAAGAGTTATAGCAGAGCTGGGTGCGAGCCAAATGCTAGTGAATCAGCAACGTGTTAAATAAGACCTCTTTAAGCCAGAAGCTTATAGGGATTAACCCCATACTTCCCACAGGAACAATAGGTCCAAGTCCACTACTCAGGCATTCATGGTGTTTTAATAGAAAACCACAAGTGATGGAAGTTGACGGTGCTTTTCTTGCCTTATTATTTTCGTGGCTCCAGTCAAGCCTGATTCTCCCATACAACGGGAATTGTAATGACTCGGATTAAGGTTACCCATGACCAGTTCCAGGAATCAGGGTTTGGTCTCTGCCCTCTTCAGACTTCCCAATCAACCAACATCTACAAACCACGGCACCTTAAGTGCCTCTCCTTTTCTGTCTTCCTCAGAACTACTCTGTAGATTTTCTTCTGACTCTTTCATAGCCTTCTTTTCCGAGCCATCTTCACCTCTTGGTGGGAGCTCCGTGTAACCTCTCACTAGTGTCTTCCCTGAGAAGTTTGTCCAAACCCATAGCCTGAGCAGATGCCCATATGCTGATGAATCTCAAACGGCTACAAGTAGCAGAATGGCCAGCATGTGAAATTCATCTCCAACTCCCTCCCCAGCATCTCTCCCTGGATGGCATTTTACAGTCCATGAGAGATCAAGATGGGTCCACTGGCAATAGGTCTTAGCTATTTATTGACTGTGTACTGAGAGAGACAAAAGAGAAGTAAGAGCCTTTCTATGGGATGGCTTGATACTGTAGAAATACCAGACGTGTGTATCTACCTTCCTCTGCTCTCCATATTCAGTTAGTTTACTCTAAAGACACACCCCTTCTTCTTTCCCCACAACACACCAGAAATCTCAATGGCTCTACTGTATTTTCTGAATCCGTGAGCAACCCCCCTCATTCCAATTTCCTGCTGCAGCCCAGTCCCATCACCTTTCATACCGACCAGACCAGCCACTTCCTACAGAGTCTCATACCTCCTCCCTTGCCTATCTCAACACATATAATTATTTTTTCAGAGAATACAGTAAGCTGAGAAATTATAGATTAAATTACTCTCCTTTACTCAAAGCCCTCAGAATTTTCTCTGCTGTGTTTTCAAATATTATTTGAACTTTGGCCATGACCCTAAGGCATCATATGTTGCAATCTAAATCTATGCCCCGATCATATGACAAAATATATTCCTGCAGGAAGCTCTCAAGGGCCTTTTTAAAATATGTATATATTTTTGAAACTGGCGTGGTAGTTCCCAACTAAGGACTTTGCACCTTCCTCTTCCATGTTTGTGGAATGTTTGTTTCAGACTTTTATCGCAGTGGGCCTCCTGAAGAGAGAACTAAGATTATATCTACTGTCTGCTTAGAATTTGCCTTGTTTACACTTTTGGTTGTGAGCCTAGCCTTTAACAGACGAACCGTCTCTCCACCCCTTTGCCTTGTTTTATAACTCAGTTTGCCCCATCATGTCCTTAAATTCTAATCTGAGAAACCACTACTTTGATTTTCAGGAAGGATATTTGATAGGGGACACCAGGGAAAAGGAGAGTCAGACAAGAAAGCCCATTGCTACGATGGATCCCAGAAAACCACACAACCTCATGTGGGATAAAGTGTGCTGAACACTCTATGCTTTAAAACATTATTTGGGGACTGGGATTGGCGTCAGGAGTAAAATGCTTCCCTGGCATTTGTGAAAAACAGGGGTTTAGTCCCAACATGCTAAATAAAACCACCAATGAAGTGTTCTCATTGGTACCTTTCTATTTACCAATCTCCAGTTCCGACCATGGTACCAAAGAGAGGATATTGCCTGCATTGCAGCAAGAAACAAGGCATACAACTGCACGTGTGCTGGTTGTACACTCTCACCTGTGCGCACATGCACTTGTGCACACACACACACACACACACACATGTCCCTATGAGTTCTATATCCATACATTCAACTAAGCATGGATGAAAACACTTGGAGGATTTTTTGGGGTTTCCATTGAATATACAGAGTAGGTTGTTTTTGTTGTTGTTGTTTGTTTTTAGTTTTTTTTTTTGCTTGATTCAGTTTGATTTGGTTTGGTTTGGTTTGGCTTTGGTGGAACAAAGAACTGTACCAACTACTTGCATAGAATTGACACACTATTATCAGATATGAAGGAATAATTTATAGTATGCTGGAGCATATATGTTTTAATACTACATCATTTTATATAAAGCATTGTCTATGGATTTTGGCATACATGGGACTCCTAGAATAAATCCCATAGGGAGGGAGATGGGGTCATAAAATATATATATAACTTAATGCTGGTATAATAGATACGCCAGAGTAAAAAAAATCAGGAGTATAAATCAAACCAAACTAAAACGCAAACCATAAACTACAGAATGATTTCTCACTCGTGGTGCCTTTCCATCCTAGGATCACGCCACCAACTTAACACTTTTATCCTAACTCACTCAAAATAGCCAAGGGAGGCAAGATCAGCAGTGGGGTAAGAATAGCTCAAACAATTCAAAGGAGGCCGGACTCACTCTTCAGAAAGTATCACACGCTGGACTTGACTTTCGGAAAGAACTCACAAGAAACCCATGCTGTGCTGGACACTTCCTGCTGCCTCATAGCTAGCTCCCTAAGTTCTATCTCCTACTCAAAGGGAAATCCTGGCCTGCCCTGTGTTGTCGGATGCATAGGCATGAGGTGAGTGGGCGGAGTGGGGTCACCTGAGACTGCAGTTGAGGGGGGAATGAGCCCTGTGGGGAGCTGGGGATGTGCTGGTATCTAGTTGTCTGGGGTGAAATTCACCTCACAAATGGATCTGTGTATTGAAGACAGGATTTCCATAGGTGCAGAGCTCCTTTCTGTTATTAGCTCCTCCACCAGCCCAACGCTCACTTTTCCTACCCTTGGTAACAGCTAATGTCTAAAAGCCAAAGAAGGCATCACCCAGCATCAGGAGCGTTTCAGGCAGAAACTGCTGTTAAGGGTTGCTTTATTTTCTCTTCCTTAAATGGCAAAACAACACAGCCAGGAGGATTGCAGAGAGAACTTCATAGAGACTATAACCCATCCCCGAGTACAGAAAGTTAAATTGAAGAAAACTCTGTCAAACTATCAAAGAGAAATGGTAAAAAGTCTGTTGGTGCTAATATCAAAGAGAAGGGGCTTGTGGCTGTGGAAAGATCCTAAATTCAGTGCCCACTGGAAATTTGGGATCAGTATTAAGGGGAAAACGTATAAACCATTCAGAGCTTGAGGTAACTTTCCTGTGAGGTCTTCTGAGAAGCAGAACAGTCTACCTGAGGCAGAACTAGTCCCCTAGGGTAAGCATTGCCCCACGGGAGATGTACACAATGGGCTAACAAAGTACCCTGGAGAACGAGTCTCAGAGGAGCAAAAAGCACCATCAAGAGCACTCAGAGAGGCTCAGTTAGAACCCGTCACCCTTTAGCAGGACCACCACATCCAAGCTTCTTCCACACCGTCCATCTTCACTCCCGTTCTACAGGCTAGTTTTATGTCACACTGGCACAGCTAGCATCATTTAGGAAAAGGAAACCTCAGTTGAGAAAATTCCCCCTGCCAGATTGGCCTATAGGCAAGCACTAAGGACATTTTCTTGACTCTTGATTGATATGGGAAGGCCCAACTCACTATAGGTGGTACCAACCCTGGGATGGTGGTCCTAAGTTGTATAAGAAAGCCATGAGGAACAAGGCAGTAAGCAGTGTTCCTCAATAGCCTCTACTCTGGTTCCAGCTTCCAGGTTTCTGTCCTTACTTACTTCAGTGGAGGACAGGAAAGTGTAACTCTGAAGTGAAGTCCATACTTTGCTCCCCAAGTGGCTTTTGGTCATTGTGTTTTATCACAGCAACAGAAACCCTAACAAAAGATGCCCTCTGAACTTTCTTTTTGTCCCTGACCCTTTCTTGATCCCCATGCCACATTCCCTCATCTCTCTCCCTCAATCTATACACTGTCTGAAGGAAAAAGAATAGGAACTAAGAAGCAGCGAGTAGCCCTGAGATCGGATCCCACCATGCCAAGGCATTAGGTGACCCCCATCTTCCTGAACATGGGTGCCCAGAATCTTGAGGAAACTGTGCTCAGGTCCATATCAATCTTACGCACCGACACTCAGACATGGAGACAATTAGAACGTAGGAATAAATTTTAAAAAGCGCCAAAAGGAAGCTGCTTGGCAGTCCAGGCATTCATGCTGGTCCATGTCCCTTACACATGGGCACATGTAAAGCATCCCTTACAAAAGTCAGACATAATACTTAGTGACCTATAAGAATATTTGAAAGCAGTTAAATATCATTAAATATCTATTTCATGCCACTTCTGTCTTTCTTTATGTTTTGTAAGAGATCTGACCATGTGACCCTGACTGTCCTAGTACTCACTTATTTTTGCCCAGGAAGGCCTCAAACTCCTGGTAATCCTCCTGTCTTAGCTTCCAGAGTGCTAGGCTCATAGGTTTGTGCCACAGTCACAGTTCTTGGTGCTACTCTGGTGGGTGGATCTGCAGTCATCCTCAGTTACTGCAGAAGATGAAATCACAGAGAGGGAAATTGCCATACCAAAAAGTACGTGTACTATTCCTAAGGGTTTTGACGGGTGTAACAAAATGTTCTCTAGACAGATGGGGAACTCTCACCAGCCCCAAGTGAGAGAACTGATTTGGGTTCCTTTTGTGGATTGGGAGCCTCACACCCTTGACTTTGCATGTATTTGAAGGACATGTGGACCAGACAGTGTCATACAAGAAAGGAAGGTGTAGGGGCTCTTTAAATAGGCAGCTGAGCTATTTCCCCAAAGAGAAGAAACTAAGTGAGAGCCGGCAAACTGTCTTAGAAGGAAGAGGCTATCTGCTTGAAACAGCCACGACCTTTTGCTCAAATCCATTAATCCTCTTTATTAAACCTGGGTCACCTCTGAGTCTTGGCAAATTAACCAGCATCTCCCACTGCCAACGCATCAAGAGGCAGTGCACTGTACACTGCCTGTAATTTTCAGCCACCAGGGCTCTGGGGTCAGGGGGCTTCACAAGGCTCCGTCCTCTGCTTTTGTCGATTTAAAAGGGAACATCAGCTGCACGTGTATAAATTACAGGCCGGGCTGTACAGAGGCCCACACAAAGGAGCATCTGTGCTACGCGAAGGGAGTGGGAGGATGCGGGGCCAGCTGCAGGCTGCAATGCTTAGACGCAGATGATTCTTCACCCCCATCCTCTCTGAGAAGGTCAGTAGCTCAACAAGGTCTCATGCAAAGCCAAAGGTGAATGGGGGCCTCGGATCCCGCGCACTCTGTTTCACCCCCACAAAGCCCACCAGGGAGATCTCCGATTCTTACTTGTCGTCTCTAGGGGAGAAGTAGAGACAGACAACACTGGAGTCCATTGTGAAGGGGCCAGAGCTAGAATGAGTTATGAAGGAAGCAACAAGACCAACCGCGGCGGCAGAAAGCATTCAGAAGAATGACCAGGAAGGACCAGAAGTAGAGCGGCACAGGGAAGCCTGGCACAAAATGCCCAGGCTTCTCCAGAGCCTGCCTTGCTCATCCTGTCCTGGTATAGCTAAAATCCTTTTGTGTTGAAATTTACTAAGTCCTTCTCCTAGCCCATTACCCAAATCCGGCTAAAACTTAAATAATATGCAGGATTACTTAAATACTTGAAGTGTCAATATGAGACAGAAATAGGATCATGGGCTCAAAGCCATGGAAGAATCAAAGTCCTATGGAACCTTTCATCTATCATTATATCTTTCCCTATAGGGAAGATAGGAAAACTGGTAAGTTTCTAAACAAAAATTGCATAAAGGGTGCATTAGAAATACATCCTACAAAACAAGTTGTGCGAAGGAACAACCACAAGATAGCTAGACATACAGGAATAGTTCTGAGGGTGAAAGTTCAAATGGCTCTCATTTGAAATAATCCACAGCTAGCCAAGGGTTGAAAACATTTAGGAAAATTTAAAACCCAAGACATTTCTACAAGTGCAAACCTTGAATGCACAGTCCTCTGAGTACTCCGCTGAGCTCACAAATATGTGATGCATGGGCACACCTCGCTGTAGCTCTGTCCTCACTGAGCCACGGTCTCCTCCAAGTCTCCTGCCTGGACGGCGTTATTAGGTTATGCTTGTATCTGCACTGCACATTGTCCAACCATTTTCCCTTGTTATTATTCATCAAAGCAAACAGTATAGCAAGTATTACATAGCATTTACAATGCTTCCAGTATAACGAGTAACCTGGACAAGATTGCAAGCACTCCAGCAGACGTGCGTAGGTTCCGTGCCAACACTGTAGGGCATCTGTGAGAGGCCCTTGACCAGCCCCCATGGATATGGAGAGACGATTCTACTTATGTTTCATTCAACTGAGTAACTGGTGGGAAAAATTATTGCCACTTCCCAGGTGAGTCAACTGAGTTCCCATCCTCCAATCGCAGACTGAGAAGCAGAACAGGACCATGTCTGATTACAGAGACAGTCACCCTGTTGCACTGCACGGGCATGGATGGTGAACAGATGCTCTCGAGCACTGAGGACAGCTGAAGCCATCCAGCTCTCTGTAGGTGACAACTCTGTGCTGACCTTTTTCGATGAAGAGTGAAGAGAGAAGGGGAAAGTGTCCAGAAGATGACAGCAGAGTGAGTGGGAGGCAGGTCCCTGGGGATGAACGTGGCCTTCTAGGAAATCTTGCTCAGGCATTCTAAATGTGAGCGAAGAGTAATTGCTCTCTCTGCCTAAGTTTCTTTTACCATCCAGGATTGTAAACCATTACACAGGCTATAATTCTAATCCCAAAACATCCACATACGTGGTGTGTACATTTTATCATTTTGGAGAAGTTCGTAGATGAGCGGTATGTGCATCATTTCCACCCTGCTCTTTTCTCCTCCAACTCCCATCCCTATTCAGTCTCAAATTCACGACCTCTTCTTCAAACATTGTTCCATGTATACAAACACAAACACACACCACCTCCTGAGTCCATGTAATGTTGTGTGTGTGTGTGTGTGAGAGAGAGATAGATAGATAGAGAGAGAGAGAGAGAGAGAGAGAGAGAGAGACCACTAGGGATTGGATAATTTATCAGAGGATTTGTCTGTAGAGAAGAATGATTCTCCCTATCTTAGCAGCCATTATTAGCAGTCTGTAGTTCTTCATCTATTGATAGGACCCTGTGAGACTGTCATTAGGCACGTCAACTAGTGTCGTCATTGTGCAAATCATATTTAAATGATAACATTGTTACAATTTATTGATTGATGTTTCCCTGTCAGCTATCAAAGACAGTATTTCTTCACAAATCCTGGTTCTCTGGCTCTTACAACCTTTCTGCCTCCTCTTCCACGATGTTCCCTGAGCCTTAGGCAGAGGAACTGCAGATGAATCAGTTGGGTGTTTGCCATCCCACAGTCTGTTGTGCCTGTATTGTGAACAGTGGTGAACTTCTGGGATGGTCTCCATAACCTGCAAGATGGCACTGCTTTGGTGAGGAGTGAGAGCTACACCGACCTGGAGGTATATATATTAATGATCCAGTGACTCCCCTTGCTGTGCTGGGAACTGGAATATTAACCCCTTTGGCCATGGTAAAAATTCATTGCTTTTACCTTTCCTCAGCTCCAGGGAAGTCCACGGTTTGAAATTCTAAAATACTTTGTGAATTGAACCCAAAGTTCATTCTTCCCCTGCAGGAAGCCTCCCTAATGGATACGGGTGAGAACAAATCTCTCTCCATCTGGAAGAAGGGCCACGTACATGCAGATTAGTAGTGGGGGCTGTTTTTATTTTTCTACAATAATTGGGACATGTTGAAGGTATCAAGAATAAGTGATCAACAACACTAGCAAGAAATTCCTTTTTTTCTTTTTGCCTTGAAGAATTAATTCAATTCCTAATGTCAAAGGAAAAAGTGGTGAAAATTTATGTCCTCCCATGTCGGCATCAGCACACATCACCTGTGCACAGGAATTCTGAGCCAGAACTGCTGTGCTAAGCCCTGGGCCACAGGGACTGTACCTGCCACCCAGGCGTGAAGTGTGCATGGATTAGCCACTATAACCTGAGACTGCTGGCTTCTGTCAGCTTCTCTCTCGGTCATTATGCTATTTTAAAAATTGGGTACTTTGCATTTTTTAATCCCTCCTGTGTTGTTTCATGGGCATAAAGCCTTTTCCTGGCACTGCATGTGTGTCTTGGGTCTCTAGCTCCCCAAGCAGCACGGAGCTGAGGAATGAGTCAAGAAGGGAGCCTCCTCCCTTTCTCACAACCCCCTCACAGGGGTCCACTCAGGTAGCAGGGAACATAGCAGGATGACCACTGGCCAGCCAACTTGAAGAGAAACACTGTCCACTCAAGCACCCCTCCTGCATGGGCAGTGTCTACTTCCTTGGTGTACCTCAGCTCTGCTTGACCCAGGTAGGATTTAAATGCAGAGCTACTATCAGCAGACAGCACCAATTACCGAGGTGTGAAAACAGAAACTGGTGAATTCTGCATACAGACGCAGAGCCTTGCCTGAACTGAGAAAGAAGGCGTAAGAAAAAGAAGCTTCTGAGCCATGAGAGAGAACAACTTCGGAGCAATTAGGAAGCCAGCATGACCACACCCTAAAGTAAGGAGTTAGAGAGGGAGCAGGCTGCCAAGAAGGCCAGGGTGGGTACACAGATGCAGCTGAGTGGCCTAGTAGGAGAGTGACCACCAACATGGCCCAGGGGCCATCAGGTAGGGCAGACAGCTCAGTGAACCCAGATTCTTCATAGTACACCATAGTAAGTCTCACCCACAGGGCACTGCTGAAACAGAGCCAGGGGAAGACCTGTAACAGCATCGCCGATCAGACTTCCATGAGCTGTGTATGCTTAACAGCTCTCTGCTCACTTAGGAGAAATGGATAACCTTGTTGCAGATTTTCTCAGGGAGCCTCCCTCTATACAGCACCGTGTGTAAAGCTCAAACCCACAGATACCTAGTCACACTTTCAAAATTAATTACAACCCCAGTTTATGCTTTGATGATTCAAACCAATTAATCACACATCCTTTGTATACTGTTGTACTAAACTTAAATAATACAGGCAGCAAATGCTTTAAGTAATGTTTAAAAGATATGAAACTTCCTGAAAGTTTTTGTTATGCAAGAAAAAGATCCCTTAACCCTGCGATTCAAAATCAAATGAGAATATGTTTCCTTCCTGTCCAGTTGACTTGCTAAAGAATCTTTGGGACAATGCCGGGGAGTGGTGGCACACACTTTAATCCCAGGACTCGGAAGGCAGAGGCAGGCAGATCTCTGTGAGTTCGAGGCCAGCCTGGTCTACAAG
>LOEQ01000673.1:194778-220660 GCA_001685075.1 Bramus lutescens | reverse complement strand
ATATAATCTTCCCTCAGTCCCAAAGTTACTGCAAGGGAAGTGTATGTCCCACAAGAACTCACCTTCTAACAACCTGTGCCTGGGTGGGGCTAAATCACTTCTAGAAGCACAAACATGACTTTAGCATGAGCCACACAATTCCTCAGCCACGAATTCAAGACTTCCAAGAGGCAAGTTCCCCTTCCTTCCTAGTCCAGGTTCACTTCTTCCGTTTTCCCAATTCCAGCTTCATATTCAAGGCTCATCCCTGCTTTTCATTTGTTCAGAGTCCCTTCACCAAGGCCATTAGACCCAATCATCGTTCCATCCCTCTCACCCGGCCCTTCATTCTGCCTTCATTGTCCATTACTCCTAAAAGTCTCCCATACTCAAATTGTTCATCGGGCCATGGAAGAACTGCTCTCTTGGGCAAAATCTGGTCAAAAAAAAAGCAGGTAAAAACCTTGCCTTCTAAAGACTAAGATGGAGGTTGAGGCTTGACTCACCAGCTTCCTACAGAGCCCCTCTTGGGCACTTAATGCCCCGTCTCTATACCACAGAGCAGCACCTAAGAGTCTATTGCTCTTTACGCTGCAGAGACAGACAAGCAGCTCCAACTCCTCTGGTCAGGTGAATTGCTCTGTGCTACTTCAGGTATGATAGCCTTCTCTTCCACTACAGGCAACAAGTTCCCTGGCAGGGAAAACAGGATGTCCTTCTGTAGCTAACCTGGTACTTATCTGGGGTAGAGACCAGAACTCATCCTTGGCAAAATAGTGGATGACTCATAAGCATGAGTTTAAGAACTCATTCCAAGTAGAAATGTCAAACCATGGGCAAGCCTTTAAATTGTATAAGCACAAAGGGAAAATGAACGTACAAATTTAGACTGACTAGCCTTTACTGAAAATTGTTAGGGTGAGAAGATGTTTTGGCTTTCATATTGTTTTTCACTCTGAAGTATTTGTATATCCAGGATGAGATAGATATCTTATGGCAGGACTCAGGCATGACATGAAACTCCTCTGTGTTTTATATACATGGTGGCCTCATGAACTGAAGGAGATTTTATACAATATTTAAAATGATTTGGGGCATCCAGCAAAGCTTGCTTGCACGGAGCCATCAGAAAGCAGGTGCATTGTTTGGCACTGTGGTCATTTTCCTTTTGTGGCGTAGTGGGAACGTTCAAAAAGTACCTGAGTTTGAATCATTTCTGTATTCAGAGTCGTGGATTAGAGATGCTCAGTTTGTATATTCTCTTGTTTTCAAGACTGAAATGAATAAACCACCATCAACCTCTTTGGAGATGCACTGAGCCTATGGACCTTGGAGCTTCCTCTTTGGCCTTCAACCCACGATGACCCTGTTCTCTCAAGGCATCTTCAGACCCTACCTTCAGACCATACCAGTGCTATGAGTAGCCAGAGTTCCTCCCTTCTCTGCTGTAATGACAGCTGTACCTATAACCACTTCAAGGGGAAACAATGGTTTGAGCTTAGGAGGACCAACCATCTCAGGAGAGTGTTGCTAGGATGCGAGGCTTTCTTTCTCAACATCCTCCAGGCACACAGGACTGATCCACACAAACAAGGCCAAATTTCATTGTTTTTTTTTTTTAAGCCTCCCATCNNNNCTTTTTTTTTTTTTAGCACCGGAGGGATAGGAATGCTACTGTTCAAAAAATCCCAGCCTGATCTGAGGGCTGAGAGTGCAAAGAGGTCCCAGATCCCAGCCCTCAGATGACTTCTGCATCTCTTATTACAGATGGAGAATATGGGGAGTTTTAGAGAAATGTATCTGCACAGGTGGCATCTTTAGTGGTAGAGTTCACTTTGAAAGTCAGAACTGAGGAATCCCGAAACCAAGTTTTCTCCTGGCCCCGGGAGTTCAGAAGATTCCGTTGCTATCACCAGCCCCAGAAGCCAGCATCATAGTTCAAGACAAGGGCTGCCTTTCGAGAAGTTCTGGAAACAACCAGGGTCAGTGGATTTAAACTCAGCTAGTCGACGTCTCCTCCCCCACCTTCCACACTGTGGTCACAGCTCTTTCAAAGGCAGTTGTAAATCCTTTCAGTCTGTAAACATTCTGCTTCGGCTACCCCCATTGCTTAGCAGCCTCTGACACTAATTGCTCTGCAGAGTTGTGCAACTGGCAACACCTTATTAAAAGTGAAATATATTATACTGTCCACTTATTGCTGTTTTATAGAGATAAAGTATCCTTGCTACATGGAAAAGCTGGCGAAAAAATTGACGGGGTGCTTTCTAAACAGAAAAGGCTATGAGGCCATTCCTAGGTGTCGAGAACTACCCTGGGCTATGTTAGAAGCCTCTCCACTTGGCCTGAAGATTTTGTCTCCCCAGAAATCTCTCTCTTTTCTGTTCTCGTGTGATGAAAAGAAAACATGTGTGATGACTCAGGGTTGAGAAAATGGCCTGGACTGACACCTCCTGAATATATCATCTGTTTTCCCACCTGCCCATAACCTGGGATGAAAGAGACTGACAACAGGAAATGCTGGATGCAGAAAGGTAGGCACAGGAAAGAAAGCTACACAGTCAGAAAGACAGGTCACCACCGACTTCCTCAGAGAGACCCACGACATCCCAATCCCACACTTAAAACGTGACAGTGTCCCTGGAGACCAGCAAGCAGATGGCCCTCTACTTGAGATTTTTCTGACTTTTTAACGGTACACAAGCAATCTGCATTCTGTAAAGCCCAGACTTAGAATGTTGGATTTTGAGCTCCACCATGCTAGCAATATGGTCCTCGATCATGATGCAAGGTGGCAGGAGTGAGATGCCACTGGCAGTCAGCCAGTCCATCGGGACGGAAAGAAGCAGATGCCAGAACCATGCATTTGCTAGTGATAATGTTCTGTATATTTGGGTCTAGAGAGTGTGCTTTCTACTTAGGAAACTACCACCTTACAATACGATTATACTCAACAGGTTCTGCACACCTACACTGTCAGAGAACTTAGTCATCATGTCACTATGGCAATGTCAACTATGTGGGACTCTTGATAAAAGTCCATTCCATGCTTAAAGAAACTGGATTAAGGCCCTTGGTCTAAATCCCCCAAGATGCTTTCACTAACTAACCCTAAATCCAAGATTACTCGGCAACTCACACAGTTTATAAGCCAAGAATACTAGTAACAGTTTTAAGAGTTATAAAAAGATGAGACAGACTATATGAGGTCTAGAAAGACTATTTAAAAGAAAATTGATGAGGCTTGAATGATGGCTCAGAGGGCAAAAGCACTTGATGTTCTTGTAGAAGACCCAGGTTGGGTTACCAGCGCCCACACAGCAGGTTACAAGCATCTGTACCTCTAGTTCCTGGGGATCTGACACCTTCTTCTGACCTCTGCAGGCATCAGGCATGAATGTAGGGCAGATGCATATGGGAGGCCAAAACAGTCATATGCATAAAATAAAATAAATCTTTTTAAAATTTAAAATAAAATAAAATTGCTGGCTCTGTCTTAAAGAATGGAAAAGCTAGAAGAAGATGCAGGCAGCACAAAGACAGCCTGGGCTGGAAGGAAGGGCAACGATTGACACTGAAATGCCTCACACCCTCAGCTCCAGCTCCAAATTCCGAGTAATCATCTTTAGTGTGGTTGCTAGAAAGAGTCGGCCCATTGGGGCCATCCCTTTTTGTCTTGGCAATGTTTTACTGATGATCTCCACCCATGCCAGCATTGAGGAGCGGCCAAGTAGGACTGGGTGGCCCCAGGAGGTAGCAGATAACAAGGGAGATGGAGTGATGGAGACAAACCTATTGTCCCTGCCACGGTTTGTGTTTCCGAGATATCAAATTGCCTGATCGCTTTGACATTTCCGAGACCAAATTAAAATGCGCCACCATGGAGACAAAATGTCATTAGCCTCATTATAAGTGATTGTGTTAAAATAAATACAAAAATATAGTGGGAATTAGTCCAAACCATTAAAATACAGAAGCAAAAATGGTCAACAGGGATTTTAACATGTGACAGACTAAGAAAGATCGAGACACCCCCTAAGGAGACAGAGAGATTAATGTAACAGGCACAGAGACTGAGCAGCAGGCTTCTGTGACCAGAGAAGAGCCTGGGTACTAAGACAATGCCAGGCTCTTCACTGGCTTGGGTTGTGAGATCTCAGGGAGGGCACTCAGCTTCCCCAAGCAGAATTTCTCCTGAAATTTTTCCTGAGAAAGGCAGGAAATACATTTTTCATGCAGCTCTGAAGGAACAAGGCAATCTATTGGGATGGATACCCTTTTGGCACCTGGGGAGAAGGGACAGGCAGTTTCTTAGGCAAGGGCAGGTGTATCCTCACATGACCAGCACTTGGTTTCCTTGATCAGATTCTTGTACGGAAAGAAAGCACAGGTAGGGTATCCATGGACCAGAATCCTGAGGACAAGCCAGACGACATAAGTTCAATGCTTTTGGAGACAAATCCTACAACTCCATTAGATCATCCTCCTCTACCTCTTCCCCATCCATAATTCCTTACTCCACGCTACTTCATTCACTTGCTGTTCACTGTTTCCTCAGCCATATCCTTCTTAGTCCTGCTAATGGCCCAATGTTCTTAGAACCTTAGCCATGAATAAGCCCTGACATGAACAGATACATCCAAATGGGAGAGAGCAAAACCCTAAACACTTGCCTTATCTCCTTAGGTGAACAACACTATATTTAACTAGCACCTCCCCCTTGCCCATTAATTTCCATGGAAGCCTCATGAAGCCTGTCTGTATACTAGGAATAACTACCAGACTCTGGGTTTTTGGTTTTTTTTTTTTTTACCATATACAACATGTCTCTTTCACACATAGGAATCACTCAACTAGAAGCCCAAGGATAGAAAAAATAATTTATCAGCATAGCATATGGTATTTTCTGAATACTTTCTCTATAAATGGTACCCTAGATACACACAAAAATCATGCAGTGTGACAAAGGCAGAGATTATCATTCCTTTCTAATACTCTAGAAAATAGAGGCTACTACAAAGAATATATCTTCTGCAAGGCCCCACAGTAATAGCAGAAAAGGACTAAAAGACACAGGTCTTAACTCTAAGTCCAGTCCAAATTGTTGAGTTACTTCGCATTGGTTTTAAAGAGTAGAACGAAGAACTCCACAGGAAGTGTAAGAGGGTTAATTCCCCAATGTCTGTAAATGGCTTGACATGTAAGTAAAGCATCCACAATGCTCAGGAGTGATGAGCAAGGGGCTCAGGAAGCTTTGGTAACATGAGCTCACTAATCCCCCAGGCTTCCAGCCAAATCTGTGGCGGGAGATGGTCTTTCTATCTTTGCCTCAGTCCTCTCCCGGCTGCACCATCATGATCCCTCAGCAAATGTAAGAAGAAGGAGTAACATTTTCCCCTTATCATTTCAAATGAGGATGAGATAAGGGTCCTGGGAGCACTGTGTGAGAAGACAGGAAAGGAAAGGAAATATGGGCCAGCTGTAAAACAAGGTAGATTCAACCATGGCTGACAAAATCTGAGACAGCGGATACCAGGACAAGAGGAGATAGCTGACAGCATCAGTGTTACCCTATAAACAGAAACACATTATCCTGCAGTGCCAAACAGAATAGCTGTTTAACTGGGGTATGTGGTTTTTATTTTTGTGTGTTGTGCAGGAGTGTGTACTTTGTTCTTGCCTCCAGAAGCCATTCTGCAGAGCTATGGAATGGATGCTTTCCTCTTCTGTGCCAGAGCTCTCCATTTGAATTTCCTAGCTCCTCATGTTTCCAGTTGCCACTTTCTTCCTTCCAAGCCCAGGAAACATCTCTCTATGTGTATGTTATTGTGTGTGCATGTGTGTGTTCCTGCCTATATGAATCATCTATGTGGCTCTTTCTCCCTTCTTCTCTTTCAACCTCGGTTAGCTGGTAATCTTATGCTATAGCAAACTACTCAAGATCTTCAAGTTGTTTATAGGATTGGAGGCTTCATTTTGTTATCAGTTGACTGATGTCAACTGATGCTTTAGGCATGTGGTGTGATGGGTACATCATGGTAGATGTTCATGACAAAATCATTCACCTCTAGGGCAGGACCTGATAGAAGAGGAATGACCTACAGTTCTAACTTCTTACGAGAGCCTTCTTCTTAAGGTTTTACCAACTCTCTGGGCCACCATGGCTAGAGAACAAGCTTTTAACCCAGTGTTATTTCAAAGATATTCACACCCAAACTACATGAAGTTGTTTGTGGCCGTTGATTTAGGAGTGAGCTCATTTTCTCTTTGCTCCAGATGGTAATCAGAGTAGAAAATTTTCATCATTGCCTGTCAACTCATTATCAGGGCCTGAGGATCAATGGCTAAGACAATGTAAGAAGATCTCTTGAAGGGCCTGGCTTGCAGCTAAGAAGACATGTCTTTCGAGGTGAAAAACATCAATTACTCCCTAGAGACAGGAGAGTGAGGACCACGTGCTAAAATGATTTAGACACCAGGTTCCAGGGTTACCATTGGTTGTAAATCAGTCCCATTTCCTAAACTCTCATTAGAACCACAAAGCATCCATGCTGGCAAGCATCATGAGAGATGAGATCTTGTAATCTCACTTTGCAGATACAGAATGTGAAAATGGAAGAAATCCAGGGCTAAAAGTTACAAACTCAGGCAAGCCCTGGAAGCACAGAGTTTAGGACACTGACTCTGAGGGTTCCGCCCCCAGAACCACTTGTGATTGCTCTTGGAAAATGGGAACAACTGTTCACAAGTGCTGTACTCTGATCATAGAGAAAGCAACAAGAAGAGAAAAAACTCAGAAGAGTAGACCACTGACATAGCACAGATTCGGGCCACTGACGCACACTAACAAATTAAGACAGTTTCCCCTAGCATCAATTATAGGAATCACCAAGAAACCAGCCAAAATGTGCCGTATCAGCTGTCATATCCTGGCCAACTGCATCAGAAGGTTGGAAAGTAGGGGCCTATCAGAGTTGTAGCAATGCCTCCCAAGGGGTTCTGATAATGGAGCCAAGGTTGAGAATCATTGCTCTAAAAAGCAAGAGCAAAAATGGGTTACTATTGGATGAAGGGACCAGGAGAAACTGCTTAGAAAAGAAAGCACTCAGGCTTGATTTCAAGTAAGATGGGCCTGAGAGGGGGCTCGAGATGCTTCGCTGGCAAGCTCCTGGACCAGGAACTGTGCTTTCTCTAGCAAGGCTGAAGAAAAGCCACTGGTGTCTTCTTCCCCAAGCCATTCTCTGCACGGAGCATCTGACCAGTGCTTTCCTAAATGGAGCAGGTGAGGCAGTCTTTGAAGGGCTTAAGGCGCTTGGAGCGAGGTGTCTGCCTGTTCAGCAGTCCTGCCTCCAGCTGACCTGCCTCCATACTGCAGGATCAGCTCACAGCACTCTGGGGGTGTCTGCAGATGACGTAGGTGATAGTTTCCCTAACTTAATAAGGAATTGTCCCCAGGCTCCTAATCACTCAGAGGCGTGGGAAGAAGGGAAATACATTGTAAAGAGGTCTTTCAAATGTCATCTCTCCCTTGCCTTTTCACCACACATCTCGTCTGCCTACGTCAGCAGCCTCATCCACCCAGAAAGATGCAGCTGGGTAGACACCCTGCAAGCAGCAAAGAGTGAAGACCAATCCTCTGAGGTATGGAGGTCTGCTGTGTTTATCAGCCCAACAAAGAGTAGAGACAGACAGAGGGAAACAGTGCTTTCCAACACTTACCTCCTGGCATCCCCAAGGCTCCTTTCTGCAACTTGGCAGTGGTGTCAAGGCTGTTCAGTATTTACACTGAGCTTGTCCTGAAAATCCTCTAATGCTCCTATGGCTGCTCTCAATTAACCTTCTCCCATAGGTTGGAAGCTCCAATCTCATTCTGGCTGAACACTAAGTCACAAAGAGGCCCGCAAAGCTGCCAACTGATGGTGCTCCTCAGCTACTGGATGGCTTCCTAGCTTGCTAACCTGCTTTCTAATATATTGCTATTAGTAAATGACACATTGTGTTAGTCAATGTTCTCTAAAGGAATAGAATAGGATGGACACACAAAACAAATATTTTATGCATGTATTACTCTGTAATATATTATTTTTACAAATTATATAATATATTGTATATTAGTAATTACATAGAATAGATCTATTCTTAACATATATTATTTAATATGTAAACATTATATATTGAAGAATTAGGTCAGTTTATGCTAATAATAACAGCTAAATCATAGCTAAGGGACTGAGAACCCCAAGTTACCCCGTCTTTGAAGCTAGAGGCCTCATCATCAGTTGGAGCAGTCCCATAGTGACTATCTCACTGGGGAGGCTGGCAATCATGCAGTAGCTCATAACACAAGGCTGGGTGCCACAAGATTCCCAAACTGGTACCCCAAACCTGAAAGATTCCTAGAGAGCTGCTTGTCCTTTGTCCGCTTGAAAGCCTGGAAACACTGGCTCTTGCATCAAGAAAAAATCCTTGGCAGCAAGAAAGAATCAATGTGAGTAAAGGGGGAGCAGTCTTCCTCTGGCCAGACTCATTTCTCAGGACTGTTGCCAGAAGGGCCGCCTCACATTCAGGATGGTCTTCAACATCTATTAAGATAGTCAGGACCCTTTATCAGGAGAGGCTCGGATGTGAGATTCTCATCTGTATGCTGTGAATATGTTTAACTAGTAAAGAAGCTGCTTTGACATGTGGCAGGGCAGGATAGAGTTAGCAGGGAATACTGAACTGAATGCTGAGAGAGAGAAGACAGAGTCAGGCAGATGCCGTGTAGTTCCTGAAGGAGAAAGATGCAGGAAACTTACCGGTATGCCACAGCCTTGAAGCAATACACAGATTAGTGGGAATGGGTTAATTTAAGACCTAAGAGATAGCTAGAAATACACCTGAACCATTGGCCAAACAGTGTTGTAAATAATATAGATTTGTGTGAATATTCATATCTGTGCCACCAGGAAATGTACATGAATTCTCCATTTACAAGGTTCTCTACTCAAGTGATTCCAAATTGTGCAAGTTAACATTAAAACTAACCATGATACCCTTTAAAGATTTTATCCACTGAACATTTCCTGAGAACACAGCTTCTCTCAGCCTCTTGGAAGCTGCTGGGACCACTCTCTCACCTGCATTCATTCCTCAGGAGCACACTCTCCAACCTCACTGGCAAACTGGAAATGAGGACGAACAGTAAGGCCAGCCATGTAGGGAAGCTCTTAAAATGGAGGATTCCAAAGAATAAAGGTCTGTTTATGATTTTGCACCCTTCAAATGCCAAATGCTTACCTGTAATCATTCAGGAAGTTCTGACCTGGGCACTGAGTAGGAAGCAGGCTTCTGAAGAGCAAGCTTTAATAGTGCATAGTTCCCTAACCAGCTCTTCCAGTTCATTTGATGTGGGAGTCCCTTCTGTATGCTGTGCTTACCATTAATGAATAAAGAAACTGCTTTGGACCTATAGTAAGGCAGAACTTATGTAGGCGGGGAAAACTAAACTGAATGCTGGGAGAAAGAAGGGCAGAGTCAGAGAGAAGCCATGTAGCCTTGCTGGAGACAGATGTCAGAACCTTGCCAGTAGGCCATGACCCTCATGATGAAATATAAAAATAATAAAGATTGGTTAATTCTAGATGTAAGAGCTAGCTAGCAATACACTTAAGTAATTGACCAAACAGTGTTTTAAATAATATAGTTTTTGTGTGATTATTCCAGGGATACGTGGCTAGGAACCAACAAGTGGCCTCTTTTCATACTACAGCCACTGGGTGGAGTCTTGTTCTGATCTTGTGGTTTCAGCTGGGTCATGGCTGACTGAGATGGGGGCTGTTGGATTGCCAGAATGCTATTTCTCTATCAAAGTCCTAGCCAGCCGATCAGTGACCTGAGGAAAGTGGGCTAGCCTGGGAGGATGAGGCCTCCCTTCCGTGCCTGTGCCTGGTTCTTTTATGAGTTACTGTGTGAACCTGACCAATTCAGTTCACTTTTAAGCCCTCTGTCTCCTCACTTATAAAGAGGCTTTGGCTCAAATGTTCCTATGGTCCTTATCATAATCATCATCTCTGGCACTGGGCTTGGCCTTCTCTTCATGCCCTAGTATTAAATGCTGAAGAGACTGTCACGGGTGGGGGCTAGGCTTTAATCTGTTAGTGCCTTTAGTTTATATTGTAGTGATTTGGTGACTTTTGTGGTCACACACTAATAACCTGAGGCCTGCATGCCGTTCACTTGCTGGCTGTTGTTCTGACCCACTGACCAGCTTACCAACCTATTCTCATAGATCAAATGCATCTGTGTAGTCATCTCCCTGGCCTTTTTCCGAGTTGCTGCTCTGCAGAATTTATCATCTCTGTATGTGAATGCTTGATTCAGATCTCTCTCTCTCTCTCTGTTTCTCTCTGTCTCTCTCTGCCTCTGTGTGTGTCTCTCTCAAACACATGCATGCACACATCCAACTGACTGCTTAACATGTCTAAAAGGTGTATCAAGTACAACATATCCAAAATAAACTCTCTGGCACCTCACACTGGAACTGAAAGTCTCAAACCCTGTTCTACTCATTGACAAATTTAGGAAAAAATGGAAATTTCAGCCCAGCTTAATAGCTCTGCCTACAATGTGCAGCTATGATCCACCACTATTACTTTTTCCTTAGCCATCACTCTACATCAAACCATCATTGTCTTTGGTTTGGAGGATGACCTCCTAGATGTTCTAGAATCTATCCCTCCATAGCCAGAACATTCCTTTGAATAAGTGATATCACACTGCTAGTTTTCTGTCTCTAAGAGTTCTTCATCTAGTCCAGAGGAGAAGCCAACCTTTTTAGAGAGGACGCTCATCAGCTCTCCATCACTTCCACAGATACCTGGGATGCAATCAGCTGGTAGAGGAAATGTTGATTGTGCCTTGCAGGTTCAGGGGCTTCAGTCTATAGCCAGTTGACCCTATTGCTTTGGGCCTGTGGCTGCATAGTGCATCATAGAAGGACCATGTGACAGAGGAAACCAGCTGACTTCATGGCAGGAAAGTCAAAGAGAATGACCAGTATCTCCTTTGATGACACACCCACAAAGACTAAAATCTCTCACCAGCACCCACATTAAGTTTCACTGTCTTTGAGTACGGCCAAGCTGTAGATAAAATTCATGGGCCTTTGGGAGACATTTGTCCAAACCATAGCAGAAGGAAACATGGCTCATGGAACCAGGCCCCTATTACTTCTCTCTCTACATCTCCTGCTCTTTCTATGTGTTTGCTCTGTTCTCGTTGCTGCATCTTCCTGGTTCCTTGTCTGGGCCACACAGCTAACACTCATGCCTTGGTATTTCTGCACCAGTCAGTACATCTGCCTGGAATGTTCTCTTCCAACTTCTTCCCCTCCTATAAGCCTCCACTCAGTTGTGATCTTCAAAATGAGACCCAACCAGACTGACTTTCTTGTCCAGTATTAGCAGGCTCAATATACTAATATATATTTGCCTTTTATCTCTATTATTCTCAATGTCATAAAATACCATGTATCAGATGCTTATTGTTTTATTGTTTATTATAATATTCCCTCCACTAGTGAATAAGCTTTCTAAGGGCAGGAAACTATCTTTAATTCACTATAGATCTCAAAGTTCTACAAAGGTGCTTGGTCCAAGCTAGGTGCTTACAGATGACTGAATGAAATCAGTAAGACCAAGGGTTAATTGTAAAAAGGTTGGAGAAAAATTCACTCTCCTCTTACTCTTACGTAGGCACTCAACACACAGCACTCCTGATGCCTGCTCTGTTTGACTGAGGTTTTCTATATACACACTAAACAATTTGGAAGTAGATAGCGAACTTGATATCCTCATTCAACCCGCTTCTGACACTATCTACCTGGAAACAGTGCCAAATCCCGCAAGACTCAGAACAGGCCCATAGGGATTGAAGTTAATTGCAAGCCCCGGCTATGACCTGTGCTTCTGACTGACCAGCAATAAAACATGATTCTCAGGACTCCTTCTTCAGGTTTAATTAACTGCTAAGAGTAGATTGTAGGACTCAAGGGAACACTTGAAGTGTGTTAATTCACTTATTGTAAGGGATATTATATGGGGCAGAAGTGCACATCCAAGTAGAAGACATGCGCAAGTCAAGGTATGTTGGGAGAGGCGGGAAACTTCCATGCCTTCTCTGGCAACCTCCAGGAACCTCTCCTTGCTTAACCAAGCTGAAGCTTTCTGACCCTGTCCTTTGGGACTTGTTTGTAGTCACAATTGATTGATTAGCTGGCCATAAGTGGTTATGATGTTCAATGCTCTGGTCCTCTCCCTTCCCCCAGAGGTCAGAGTGTTGGAGATGAAAGTTCCATTCATCTAATCACACAGTTGGTTCCCCTAGCAACCAGCCCTTATCTTGAGCCCAACCAAGAATCACCTCATTAGAACAAAAGATGCTCCTGTAGCCTAGAAAATGCCAGGAGACTTAGGGGCTCAATGCTCTGCACTCCTATAACTCAGGAAATCACAGAGGTCTCAGGAGTTCCGCGTCAGCAACCAGTTCAAGGACCAAATATTGGAACAAAATATTCTAGCACCCCCATCTACAAAAATATTAGTTCTTTCTCAGAAACCTAAGGCAGAGGCCAACATATGTATCTTATACTTTCACAGTGTCGCACCAGGTAAATCTGTTTTCAAGAACTCAATAAGCAAGTGATTTGATATAGATTTATCCTGAAATTTGAGCATGCTTTCCAATTAAAACAAATCCTTGAAGGCATAAAGAATAATTTAATTTTGTTAGTCCTGCTGTCTGGAATTCATAAACATACAATTCTATAAGTGCACAAGCTCATTTAAAACTGAGCAGGTGTATACCATGTCTATGGTAATGTGTGAAGCCCAGTGAAAACATTCTGAATTCAGAAAACAAAGTTTCTCCCATTTGGACTCCATTCGTAACATGGACATTTAGTAACTTGCAAGGCTATTGAAAGTTCAGATTTCCCCAGCACCATCCATCATTTTTCTGACGTTTAAATTACACAGATTAAATCCCCAATGGATAAGAATATGGCCATGTGGACTGTGGAGCCCTACCCTCCCCTCAACACCACACCTTGGAGAACATCCTGGGTCCTCCATCTTCTCTTCCTTGGTTTCACTCCCATCTCCCTTCTCTCAGTCTTATCCCGGAAAGAGAAGTGTGGGGCCAATGGAGGCAGGCTCCCTCATGAGGTAATATCCTGGTATGCCTTTAAAAGCAAACTCTAAAGGCCTGCTCTGAGAAGCCTCCCTGAGGAAGTCTAGCAGAGCTGCTTCTCCTTGCTTTCACACTCTTCTAAGACTGCTTATGCAGGAGTGGGGAGATCACACCCTGGGCTGTGAACATGCTTCCAGGCCAAGCTTTGCAGTGCAGGGCTCGGGAGATGGGTTTGCCTAGTCATCTCTCCATTCTAAACCTCCAGGGCCCAGCAGACAGTGAATGCATAGCCCATTCCTGTCACATTATGACCTTGTGAAATGAGTCATTGTCTGTGTTGTTGCCCAAGGATGCAGCTTTTCCCTAAACCAAATGTGACATTTATAATGGTTCATGAAAAGATTCTAATCAGTGAGCTATAACACAGTGATTATCGGTTTAGCTTTTTAAGTTATTGTTGTCAAGAACACAGCAGCAAAGAAATCAGGCCAGCAGTCAGTTGAACATAAGACAAAATAGAATTCTGAATTTCAAAGGGTTCATGGTCATTCACCAGTTCTAAGTTCCTGCTGGCCAACTGTGCAGAGTCCACCTAGGTCTGCTACTTTAGCCTCACCCAGAGAGACTGGTATCACCTCTTACCAAAATTACACTGGTACGCCACTTGCTTTCCATGGAAAACAACACAGACACCAGTAGAGAGTCTTCCTTCCTCTGCAGTTCTTACGATCATTCCACTTTCTTGGTGATAGGAGACGCATTGCTTAATTGATATTTAAGGCTCATTACTTAACTGATGTCAAAATTTTACTGTCATAACTGAGCCTAGATCTATATAGCTATCTACAACTCTCTAATTTTTAGATACTGCCTTTTGTTTTGACTTTAGACATCTCCCAATAGGAACCTTATCAGGACTGTCCATCTCACTCCTGATTATGTTGAAGTCACCAGAACAGAATCCAAATCACCTGAAGGACAGTTACTGGAACAAGCTGGCTCCACACACAATGAGAAAGCCATTTCAGTGAAATTCTCTTTTTACAGCAGTACAAGAATTTCTTTCTGCTTTACTTCAGATACACTAGCACAGAGAAAAGTCCTACTCTGCTGCCCAGTAGTATTAGGAAGTATGTTCCCATTTCTATAAAGTATTCAGCAGAGAAGATCTGGAATGGTGAAGAAGTCAATGATCATCTTTCCGGTTGGGGATAAAATAATTTTTCTGTGAAACAAATGAGAGAACCAGAAGCTTCTTGGAACCCCCACACGTCAGAAGTTCGAGTTCGGTGATATCCTGGGAGAAGTCCACCTTTGACTGGCTGAGAGAAGACAGCTCACCTCAGTTAGAAGGGTTGCTAAGATACCACGCTGTCTGTTTAAAATCAGAGTCACAGCTCTCAGCAGAGTGATGTTGTTCCTCAGGGGACATTTGGCTATCTATGTCTAGAGACATTTTTGGCTGTCACAATTCAAGAGGTGCTGCTGGCATCTGGTGGGTAGAGGCCAAGGTTGCTGCTAAACATCCTACAACCCACAGAACAAGCATAACAACAAACAAAAATCCTGTGGAAGGAGGCAAGTATGCAAGGTAAAAGAACTGTAGCACAGAGAATAAAGTGCAAGATAGAAAATGATAACAATTAGAACAGAGCGTTTGTGAAGGACAGATTCAGCTTTGGACACAAGCCAGGAAGTCAACAGGCTCAAGCAAAAGAGAAACAGCTCAGAGGTGTGGGCTGCATTTTTACATAAACTAACAGTGCAACAAGGGGAACAGGAACCACATTAAATCAGTTCAGAGTGAGGAGTCCACTTGAGAAATCTTATGAGATATGTTAAAAACAAACAAACAAACAAACAAGCATGCTTTATTTCATCAATGCGAGTCCAGAACAAAGCTTCCAGAGGCCAGAATTATGCCTTGGAGTGTAAAATAAAAAATGGCTCTGCTTGGTCTTAAAAACATCAGTCCCTAAAGGGCTCCTTCAGTGGCTCAACTTTGCAGCGTGGGTGGCAGCCGTCAAGCCAGAGAAGGTTGACATATGGAATACAACATTGGCTCACATGCCTACTTATCTCGGACAGCCCAGGAACACTGTGTCAGCCTGGGTCCTCTGAGAACCAGACAGCAAGACAGCTTTGGATGTGCAAGACACTTGTTTGGGGAAGAAACTGTGAAAGAAAAGTGAAGGAATCAAGAGGGCCCGCAGACGGCTGTGCCAGCCTAGTCTCTGGTGAAGGTGAGGGGAAGGCTGCTGGGAAGGTGAGTAGGAGGAGGCAGAAACAGTGAAATTGAGGAAAGCTCAAAGAGCCATCTCAGATGGCTTCAAGCAAAAGCCACCCCCCAGAGAAAAATTGTATTCCTACGAGGACCGAAAGTAGTGTCTCTACCATACTCAACCATGGCTGTGGCATAGCCAAAGGAAATGGCCTTGGGGCTAGAAACAGCAATGAACTCCAGAGAACTGCCTGTAGCTCTTGGTCATCCACACCTCAAAAGCAGAGAACTGAGAGGCACTGTCCTGACCCCCACTTCTGGATCTGGACTTGTGGATCAAAACTACGTTTGGGAAAGACAACCTTCTCCAGCTTTCCCTGTACTCTTTTTTCCCCCACAGGATTCCATTAGCATCTTTTAATAATAACATCAGGAAGTGCACAAGCAGGGGAACCTGAGCTTGAATTCCTAGAACCATGTAAAAAGCCAGCTTGGCAGTGTCTGCCTGCAAACCCAGGGCTATGGGATGGTGATGGGAGAATCCCAAGGGCTTATTAGACAACAAGTCTACAGGTCTGTGAGCTTTGGGTTCAGTAAGAGACCCTGATTCAAAAGTGAGAAGAGAGATAAAGAAAGATACCCAACATGAACATCTGGCCTCCTCATGTACATACCTGCACACACACACATACACAAACACACACACACACACACAAACACACACACATACACAAACACACACACAAACACACACACACACAAAAACACTCACACACAAACACACACACACACTAAGTTTTAAAAGAAAGCAATTCTAACTTCACTCCAGCATGACTTTTTTACAGGGCAAGGGGTATTTCCAGCCTATAGCAGTAAGGCAAGGCTCAGTGTATCCAGGCTAGCTGGTACTGAGACCCAGCCAGGACAGAGGGAAAGGGAGCAGGGATTCTAGAGATGCAGAATCATGAAGAGTTGAAATAAATGGTCCCTGTCTTTAGCTTTTAATTCTTACAAAGACTATTTGACATTTGTTTCTCTTCAATGGTCACTTTGATAACTGAGAGATTATTCTGGTCTGTATTCATTGATGGGTCACCCATTCTTACCACAAAGATAGTATTGTTGAAGAACAGTACAGCTGCTACAAAATGGGGTCTATCACAGCAAACATAGTGTCCCAGTACACAGAGTGATTTGTGGCCAGAGAATTATCTCTACAGTCGGTCCTAGAGGGGCACAGTCAGAGTTGCGCCATTGTTAACCCTTTGACCTATAACAAAACTCTTTTTGAGCAAGAGAAAGAGGTTGGGGGTGGTATGTGTGTTTGATGTGCGTATGACATATGTGGCATTTGGATAAACATGGATGTGTGGGAGAGTGGGATCTGTGCATATTTATGGATAGGTGGTATGTATATGCAACATGGTGGAGTCATGATTGTGTGTGAGTCATACATACAGGTATATTTATATGTGGATAGCATATATGTCTAAGTGTATGGAATGTGTGAGTGAGTAAAATGTATAAATGTATGCATGCACATGTGTAAGTGTATGTGGTAGGGTATGTGTGTATGGATGCAAGGGTAGTATGGGTATCTTTACATGAGAGTAGATGATGTGAAAGAGTTGGCTGAGTGGGTAGTAAGGATACAGGTAGATGGGCACATGTGTGTATGAATGGATGGAGGATGTATGAGTGTGTTTGGGCACATATAAGCAAGAGGTATGTATGTATGGGTTTAGTGGATGGTTAGCACATGAGTGTGTATGTGGTAAGGTAGGTTGGTGCTGTGTGGGTATGTATGAGGATGGCTGAGTAGTTGGTGAATTGGTATGGATGCGTGTATGTATAGGTGGGTAACGTGTTTGTACAAATCGGGGTTGTTACGTGGTATGTGCATGTAGGTAAGGGCATGGGAGGAGCTAATGATGTGTGTGTGTGGATGGATATGTGGATGGGTACACTACAAAGGAGTCTGGGGGGAAAGCTTAAGAAAGTAATTGAAGTATTTCTTA
Source organism: Bramus lutescens (assembly GCA_001685075.1). NCBI lineage: Eukaryota > Metazoa > Chordata > Mammalia > Rodentia > Cricetidae > Bramus > Bramus lutescens. Next base: position 203,272 of record LOEQ01000673.1, on the reverse strand, counting down.
TGGATTAACTTACTTGAACAAAATAAAGTCTAATCACAGGCCTAAATGAGAGGCTCTACTGCTGGTGAGGCGCAGCCTGAACTGGCACCTGGGAAGAACAGTTGGTGGGCTAACGGGAAGTACTTTCTCTGCATTGGAATATCAGGCATGCACCATCTCTTCCTACTTCTCACCATCAAAAGAAAGAAAAACAACCTCAAGAATTGAAAATAAGTAGGAATAGGGCAAAGCAATAGAGCATATAAGGTGTTTTTATGGAGGAAAGAGGTTATAACCTTGCTGTGTTTGATTTCTCCAGCCTTCCCTATTCTGTACTCTCCCCCATTGTTTCTACACTTGAGCCAAAACGTAAGACAGTACTATGTTACTGAAATTCTCTTGCCTTCCCAGGCACATAGACTTCAGTGACACTTCCAGAAGACTAATGGTGTGGAAATGTCAGCTGTTTCTCTATAACCCTAATCTGCAAGCAGATGTATCTTCCAGAAAACATGGCTTCAGTCAGCCATGCTCAACAATGTATGATGGGGTCCTAAATGCCTTCACTGATTTGATAAGGCTTGGCCGCATCCACAGTTTGTGATGCATGGATATAGGAACTGTATGCTGAAGACTAAGCAGCTGGAAACCAAACTAGAAAGTATAGCTTACAGTTGATAACTCTCTCAGAAAAGCTAGGCCAGGAGACATTTCCATTTCAAAGAGGAGGTATACATCTGATCCTAGACAATACTAGGTTAGGTTTGTAGTTAAGGAACATGAGCTCTTCTCCAACTATCCAGACTATGGTCAAGGCCTGCCCACCAGCCAGAGCTGTGACATAGAGACTCACTTAGTGCAATACGCCAGGGAATCTCAAGGATCTTTTTGAGAACTGTGGGCCAGCCAAGGCTACCAACCAACATGCGGGATTTGGACAGGGTGCAAGACAGATGCATAGGCCCATAAATTACCCCATTTCTTTTCATACATGAATTATTCTCATTATGGACTATTCATAGGATAGACAAGGTCATGAGGACCTGAGATGTTTTATGGTTTTCTGTGGCTTGAACAAAGAGAAATCCAAACTCTATGATTCACCAATCAACTTGTATGGAGTGGAATGGATCAGGACCATAGCATATGTCTGAAGCACAATTAATAAAAGATCAGGGTCATAAATTGGGGTTCAACCTGAAGATCTGAAAAGCGAAACAATCAGCCACTAGCTCTTACCTCGACCTCAGTCTGAAATGGCAATCCTGCCTCCAGGAACTTCAGAATGAGATTGTGTCTGTGAGCTGTCTCCCCGCATCTTATATTCCTCTCTAGGGCTGGGATTAAAGGCATGCACCACTGGGATTAAAGACATGCACCACCTGATTTCTATGGCAACTAGTATGGCTACCGGGATTAAAGGTGTATGTTATTATAACCTGGTCTATAAGACTCACCAGTGGATTGTTTTACTCTCAGATTTTCAGGCAGTCTTTATTTATTAAAATAAAGTTGAAATGACACTTCATGTCTAGGGCAGTCAAAATGTTCCATAATTTCCAAAAGACTCCTCTACCTCTGTCACTCTTCCTTGGAATTCTGCTTTCAGTGAGGAGAGTGAGCAGGGCCTTGAACTTAGCCACAGGGCAGGAATAGCTTGCCATTAGGCTATAAGTCAGAGGCCCTTTCTACCCCTCTCAGGTCTCTTATAACACAATTGGAGAAGTCCCATTCTCTGGCAAGGTCCAAGCAGTTAAGGTGGGAAACAGAAACTACCTTACGGTGGTCTCCATGGGAACAGAAGCAAACAGAACTGATTTCAAGCCTATAGAAGAGACATCAGGAGCTCCCTCGCCATGCTACCTGTTCCTGAACCAGAGTGTATGCCACCCTGACAACCACACAAACACACAGCCAGAGAAAAGCATGTACAGATAAAAGGATCCCCAGACAGCATTGACCTATACAAGATACATAAGACCTGGCTATCCGTAACTCAGAGGGCTGGAACTTTTCTGGGTACCTCTGAGATCACCCAATTATTTTATGCAGAGGAATAAGCATCTTACAGAAGTTAAAGCACTTATCTATGGCCACTGGCTTTATAAGTAAAGCCAAAGACCATGCTAGGACTCAGTGAATCAGTGCACCCATGAGATGGCTACAGAAGGATTAATCTGCTTTAAATACAGATTATTTACATGAAAGATGAAAACAAACAGTTGTCTGGGTCATCACAAGCATTGGCCACATCCTTCAGATAGCATGAATTTAAGCTGGTATCAGCTGTCAGTGGTCATGTTCTTCCAAGACTCCATGGGCTGTCGGGAGAAGATGCAGCATCTCAATAGCCCAATGGTAGTTTTCATCCTCCCTTCCCATCTGGACCTCACCCAAAGAGGCATCCATCTCAGTGCCAAGTAAGACTGGGAAATATCCTCTCCATGGGATAAAGCCAGGGGACTCCTAAGGAAACTCCAGTTTCTCTTGGAGCCTGCAAACTAATGGGCTATTTCCATCTGCCATGTTCTCTCTTCCAGCATTCCCCTCCTCTCATTGAAGAATACAGAAAATCCCTTGGCTCTGGTCTATTCAGAAGAACCAAGGTGGCTTGCTCCGAGTAGCCGCAGGCTTCCTTAAGCCTGTAGTTGAAGAAATGGGAATGTCCTAGGTGTTTTGACTCTTACTGTCTGATCCTTTCTGGCATGCTTCTGAATTTGAACTCCCGTTTCTCATTCTGAATTTATCAACAACTTCATGCAGCTATCATCTCCACTGTGCTCTGTGCTTGCTTCCACATTGCTGATTGTTAAGCAGAGGTGATGGGAGTGGAAAGGGAAGAAGACTATATCTTTCGCTTGCTCCATTATAGAGCAGGGAAGATACGTGTGCATGTGATGGGTATATGTACATCTACCATGAACCAATAGGAAGGCCACAAGATTCTCAGAATGAATTTTCTCCTGGCTTAGTGCAGTTCTGAGGTCAAACAGATATTTGAAAGGGATGTTTTGATGGCATAGTGATAATACAAGCCAGCACCTATCACAGTGTGTAGACCAAAAAGGTTGTGGCTTGTGTCAGCTTGACACAAATCTGACATTTTTTTTCAGGATACTACCCTAAGTATGTCCTTCATTACGTCAAGCAACCATGTATTTCTAGAAGACTCCCAGTTCAGCAGTAAAAGTCAATATTCTACAAAGGACCAGGCTTCTGTTTGACTTTGTGCCTCCAGACCCTAATCCTTTGATTTTTCCCACTGACTTACCTTGTCCCACAATGTTTCTTGGGAGCACTAATGTGATTCTGCACATTGTGAGTAAGAGTGGGAACAGAATAGTACTGGGGTTATGGGACTATCTTTCATCAGATTGTGAGATAAATCTTAGCTTCCCTCTTAACAATCACAGAGGAATGAGCCCAGACAGAGGGTAAGATCTGCTTTCCAGAGGGCCTCAGTCACTATCTGCATATGACTTTACAGAAGATTTCCACACCCCTTTTGCCTCAATGGGGGATAGACTAGATAGTCTCCAATGCCCCTTTGCAAGGTCCCTGGTATGGCTGGCTGGGGGTGGGGGGTAGAGAGAGAGGTTATTGATATTCTGGTATCATCATAATAATGACATGTAGTTAGAGTGCTCACAGTCACTCAAGGATCTAATCAAAGCTCCTCTAATCACAGCCTGGATTTTTCCAGAGGAAAAGCTCACGTAGAATATAGCAGCTAAGACAACTAGAACTCTGCTATCTCTGAAATACATTCAGAAGTTCAGTGACACACTAGACTCGGTGGACACATGTTAAGGGCTGAAATTGTTATATTTCCGGGAAGGGTGGAATACCAAAACCCATCTATTCCTGTTCCATGGTAAGACTGTTTATCAGCTGAGAGAGAGCTCAAGGCACTGACAGCAGACCTTACAGGTTTCGAGGGCTGTGGTGCTGACCCCGTGTTTGCTGTTAGCAACAGACTCCATAGCCGCTGTAAGTCACCGGCAATATTCTTTTAAAGACCGGCAAGTTCACACATGCTTTTCTTTCCTAATCACCTCTTCTGGAGGTCTAAGACATAGCTTCTTCCATCTGAGCTGTGCCAGAGGCCTCCCAATGGCAATGTTCACCCTCAATCCATTCTACAAGCTTCTACAAGAATGAGACTCAATGATATAAAACCATGGTCCATACCCCATTTCATGAATGTTATCAATCATGGACCATCATTCTAGAATAATAACCAAAATGCCCTTCAGAAACTATTTTCATTTTCTGATCCCCGCACAGTAGGCTGGCAGCCTCATCTTGGGCTCTCCTCAAGTAGGAGAATGAGCCCTCAAAATTCCCGCTGAAGTCCTGTAGGGAACAAAAGACTAAACAGGTCCGTTTGTAAATTAGAAAACGTGGTGTTGGCATAGATATCCAACATTTGAGAAGATGACTAAGGATGCACATTTGTGAAGGGATAATGTGCCAGCAACAAAATGGCTGACATTGGCTGTCCAGGGAACCCAGAAGTAAACAGTGACACAGCCTGTTATGTAACTATTTCTGGCAAAAGCCGCCTGTGTGAGGGTTTTATATAAGTGTGACTCTCGGGTCAGAAGTCTTAGCCTTGGCCATCATCGATTGCCTCTGTCTTCACCAGTCTTTCTGTTACTATCTGCCTATCTGCCTGTAGCCTTGCAGCCTATGTGTGCAGCTCTTGGGTGCCACTGGAGGCCTGTGTAGTACTGAATAAAATATGTCTTTTCTTCCTACAACCCCTCAAAGTCTCTTCAACCTCTTCCCCTCCCTTGGCCCACCTCCTCTCCTGGCATCAGAGCTTGAACCCCACACATACCCGATTCTTCCTGTCTATTCTGCCTTTCTTAATTACCGTTACATTTCTATAAAGCGATACCATGACCAAGGCAGCGTATAAAACAAAGTATTTAACTGGGCTTGCTTACAGTTTCAGATGGTTAGTCCGCGACTATCATGGCAGGAACCATGGCAGCCAGGCAGGCACTGGAGCAATAGCTGAGAGCTAACATCTGATCCACAAGCACACAGCAGAAAAAGAGCAAGGTTGAACTTGTTGTTCACCTCCTAGCCACACCTCCTCCAATGAAGTGAAACCTCCTAATTGTTCTTAACCAGTCTACCAATTGGAATCCAGACATTCATATATAAGCCAATGGGGGTCATTCTCATTCAAACCACCACACTGCTCCTCCCTTCCCTGTGCCTTAGAACATTCCTGCCCCTCCTCTTTTTGGGTCTTTACTTAGCTGCCACTGTCACAGAGCTTGCTGGCAAGATCAAGTCTCTTTACAGGCCAGCATGGAAGCGCATCTTCCATTCTTCTTCTGAGTTGTGATGTTACAATCAAACAAATGTCAGTCTGATGCATATGTGTCTCTTGCTCCATGCATGCTACCCAAACACTGTAACCGCTTAGCTGCACACCCAGACCAATCATAACCATTTAAGTTTAAGCATTTCTCCCATGGTAATCCCTCCGTAAATAACATAGGTTAAGAAATGAATGTGCTGGGTACTGCAAAGCATTCACAGATGAAAAGGGCAAGACCTCCTGTCCTCCGTAGCCCAGCCATGACGTAGCACTGCTGCAACAGACTACACTATGGAAATGATGAGGTATAAATGAAAACGATGTCACCTTATAACTCTTCCAGCTTGTGAACCCAGGTTACCTTCCCCATGGGAATGACAATCTGTTCGAGTGTCACTTGGTCATGTTTAACTAACCCTTGTACCATCTATATGTTCCTATCCTCAGTACAATATTTTACTTCTTGTGAATGACAAAGTTCCTGCTTGTGTCACTACAGTTCTCGGTTATGGGCACAGGAGCATGACTCTAAATTTCAAACAACTCAGGTCCCTCTAACAACACCCTGATTCCATATACCGAGTCATTTCAGTTTATATTAGGTGGTTAGGGCCACGTCCATGTTTACAGAGTGTCTCATGCTCTCGGGTGTGTCTGTTGGGATGTGTGTTTCTCAGATGCGCAGTTCCGGCGCTGAGCTGTGATTATGTCTTTTGGCAGTTCACAGCTAGTGCTGACTGATGTTCATGAACCCTAGAACGAAACTCATCTCCACACATTCTCTATACATTGCCATCTCCTACTAGCAAAACAATTTCCAGGTTTCCTGCTCACTCTAAAAACGAGTGAACTGCTGGCCAAAACAACCCAGGGACATTTTTGAGAATTCCGGGGGGAGGGGTGATCAAAAGGATATTAAACTAGGCTGACTCTTAGTACACGTATGAGTTGGGCTGTAGCTAGACTGACTCCTAGTACAGGTATGAGTTGGGCTGCGGTCTCATTCATTGCCATTTATTCACCCACTCACCCACTCACTCACTCACTCAACAAATACTGAGTACTTATTCTCTGCCACTATGGTGGGGACAGAGGATATGCTGGGGAACAGAATGTAGGGGCCGAGGATATGGTGGGGAACAGAATGTATGGACAGAGGATATGCTGGAGAATAGAATGTTGGGACAGAGGATATGCTGGGGAACAGAATGTAGGGGCCGAGGATNTGCTGGGGAACAGAATGTATGGACAGAAGATATGCAGGGGAACAGAATGTAGGGTCCGAGGATATGCCAGAGAACAGAATGTAGGGTCCGAGGATATGCCAGAGAACAGAATGTAGGGGCCGAGGATATGCCAGAGAACAGAATGTAGGGGCCGAGGATATGCTGGAGAACAAAATGATGCAGCCTTATGAGCTGCAGTATATGGAAGAAATACGCATAAAATCAATACATATACTCACAGTGTTACAAAGAGAAGCCTGGCACTGAGGTCTTGCATAATAAACAAGGTCTAGTCTACTTTAAAGCAGCAAGAAAGTTCTACAGAGAAAGTAATATTTTTGCCAAGCTTTGAATGAAGAAAAGATATTTCATGGAAAAAATATGTAGGAAGATCAGAATTTTTATGCGTGAGTTAAGCTGTTGAGGAAATAGGGAAAAGAAGCCTTTTCTGAGGAACTAAGGTTGACCAGAGTGACCAAAGCCAAGGACTGGAGAGAAAGCAACAAGGTTCAGGATGAGATCTCAGCCTTGTGGACTTTGTCCAAGTTTGATTTGATTTTAAACTCAGTTGGAAGTCCACACAAGCCGGTGATATTTCAGTCTTTTGTTAAGCAGAAAATGAGGGTAAAGGTAAGTCATAAGGCATATGACAACTGTTCTCCTTCCCAAAGTCTCATGCTAACTCTCAGGTGCAGTGAAACATTATAAATTTGCCGAAAAGCAAGTAAACAAACAAAAACAAACAAAACAAACAAACAAAAACCATGAGTTCAAGAACAGCCACTCAGACCATTCCCGAGTCTGGGTCTCTTGAAAAACCCAATATTCTGTTTTTCTAGAACTTGGACTCCATTGCCCAGTCTGAGTGTCATTTATCATTTCCCAGGAACACACAAGCAGCCATTGCAATCAATGGCCTGTGTCCTGATGCATTGATTCATTTTGGCCTTTCCAGGGGTCTCTCAGCACAGTGTCCCTGCTTGTTAAAGACAGTGTGCTGCCTCATAATGATCATGCCTTACACTTACCCAGCACATTGCCCAGGGGTGTCTCAAAGCATTTTACAAACATTTAATTAAGTTAGTTTAGTGCCTGCAGGAGAGTTCCAGCCTCTGGGCACCAAGGGTTCTGGATAGGAAGGGAATCTTGAGAGACAAGTGACAGTTTTGCCTCTGGTGACCCCTGGCTTTTGGGTAGAAGAGAGTAGTTGGCTGTACAGGGAGTTCCTACCTGCTAAGGAAGCATTTACGCACCAATGGGCATGTATGGCACAGGTTCCAGCCATGTGCCAACATGGAGAATACCAAGGCTCCAGGCTCCAGTTGGAGTCTCCAGTTGGTGCACTAGAAGGTCAAAGTTATGAGGCAAGAAGAAGGGCTTGCCATCTGTATGGATCTGAGCCTTTGAGAGTAACTAAATTGAGGCTGTGTTTTTGTGCATGCACGCATGTGTGTGCTCAAGCACGTGTGTGTGTGTGTCTGTGTGTGTGTGTCTGTGTCTGTGTGTGTATGCATGCATGCATTAAGGGGAATGAGTGACTTTGTGGTTGCCAGAGGATGATGAAGCTCCAAGAGCAGGATATGTGTTTGAATATCTACAAGGTAATCACAAGTATGTTTTGTCTTCATGTTCACCTCTGGGTCAGAATTTCTTTCTGCTGCATTCTCAGAGTTACCTCTATATGCTTCTGAATAAAGAACCAGAAATCTAACTATTGGAATTGTATCTGTGCCTATTTTATCACCCTGCCTGCAGGAAGGCTCAGGAAACTAAGGCTTTAGAAATAAGCAGCACATTCTAAGTCTTGGGCTCTTGATCACAGCATAAATGACAAGCATAGATGTCCTCAGGACCTAGAGTTACACCACAAGATCATCAGCAGGAGTGGGAGAACCGAGCAAGGCTAGGCCCCAAGGTGACACCAGCCCTGCTCAGCTCCCAGGCCTGGAAG